>CM067316.1:52319512-52575105 GCA_034231615.1 Meghimatium bilineatum
TTTCCCTATACTGGTAAGACATTCGCTAAGTAGTTTTTTCAAGTCTGTTAGTTTTCCAGACTGGAGAGCTTGAAGCACTGACCTTGCATCTGTCAGGAATATCACAGGCTGTAGGCCAGAGTTGGAGTTCAGCAGTTTTTTAGCTGCCACACTAATTGCCTGGATTTCTGCATCATAAATATTACAGAATTTTCCTGTCGGTGTTCTGATTGTATCTCTAGGCTTGTGTGGATATTCTATATATACACCTGCACCTCCATTCCTCACGGCATTCTGTGCTGACCCATCTGTGTACACTCTGACCCATATATCTTGTGGATATTCCTCATCCAGGAAACTGAGGGTGACTTTCCTTCGCTGCACACTGTTATGTTCGTCCTCAAAACACAATTCCCATAAGTGTTCGGCTCTCCGTTCCAGCAGCCATCTCAGTGTATGTAGGCTAAGAGCCCCGGTCAGGTGTTGATTGCGTGATCTTCGGGGCCTTCCAAAAGACTTACTTTTTTTCTATCCCCCCCCCTCCCCCACACCCCCTTCTAGATACTCCCATTTCTAACATTCTCTGTATGTTTACGCTCTCAGTCTCATTGAGATCATATTCATCTTAAAATGAATTTATTACTGCCTTGATCAAGTCAGTTGTATCTCTTCTGAGCATTGTGCCGTCTATCACCGCGTTGCCTGCCAATAAGTTGGCTCTCTCGTTTGCTCTGACCCCAGCATGGCCAGGGCAGTATATCCATGGAATGCTCTGGACAGTTGAGTAGTTCAATACGTTCTACCATTATTTCTCAGCATATGCTTTTCTATCTTGCGCAGCATGCTTTGATAGTCTGTGAGTATTACCGCGTGTGTTAATGTATCATTTATCAACCATTTAACTGCTGCTGTAACTCTATCTCCATCCTCATGCTCGATATAACAGTGGGATATGCTGAAGATTTTTCAACCAACTTCACGCCGTTTCTGTAGGCAACAGAAACCGCTTTTATTTGTGTTTCTATTAACAGAGCCGTATGTGTATATAACTATGTCGGGCATAATTTCATCTTGCGTGTTTTAATCTTTTTTTCAAGAATGTTTTTGTCAGGGGTCATATCTGGCACTGGTAACATAACGTTGGAATAAAGATCGTGTTTATTATCTGTCGTTTGATCGCTATGGTGATCGCTGGGCTTCTGAGCAGCGGTGACAGTTGGTATGTTACAGAGTTTTCATTTTTGGCACTTCATCTCAATTTCTCTATCAATTTTGCTGTCTTCTGTAAAAATGCTTCCTAGATATTTAAATTTTGATGTCTGTTTTCGTTTTGTGCCTTTAACACACATTTAGCTGTTCTTTTTCTCTGCATATTTTGATGTATTGTATTCTTTGCACGCTGCCTGTATTGAATTTGTGTGTCGTAGTTCGTCTTCAATTTCATGTATTAGACCTTTTTCTGCGAATAGCAGATCGTGCAGTGTTACATAGATCTCTTGATGTTTGGTCTCTTGAACACTGTCTCCCGCAGAAGACGGATGTGTTGGGCCATTGGCGCAAATAAAACGGCAACACAACGCATTTCCATTCTCTGGACTACATCCAACTGGAAATCGTGTAGGATCATTGTCCTGTTACAAGAGAAATCCAGTGGGAATTTTAAAATGAACGCTGAAGAAGAAGAAGAACACTGTCTGGAACACTTGTCACTAGGCGCAAAGATATAGATTTGAATACGTTTTTCAGACATAGTGGTCAGAGAGTTGTATGTGTGAAGCATGACTCTTTCATGGTCAAAAAGGTTGGGAGTGGGGGGGACTTGAAGCTATTATTTTTTGGAGTCGTGAAATTAAAAGAAAAAGAATATAATCTGAAAAACGTGTAATTTACATAAATCATTTGGGATACTTCAGCAGGATTAACATTCGGAATAATTGTCATAACGGACAAAACTTAGTATTCAAAATCCGCATCATGCTTCAACGATATTCCGCATGGAGAGAAAGCCTAATTAATGCAGACATGCAGTGCGCAGCATACTCAGTCATGTTTATTTTAAGCTTCTCTGCATACTTCCGTTGTTTTTTTTTCTTTTGCGCACATCTCAAGTATTCATACGCGCACACAACACTGTCACCACTCGCACAGCTCATATAAACATTCACAAATCACATGCTCTCAGAGCAAAAGTGATCGCGCTCCAATATATACCCTCCTCCACAAAACAAACAAAAGCTACTTTCACTTCCTATCGCGTAACATTCTTCCCGTGTCCCTGACCGGTGGTGTTTACCAAGTCACGAGTTTATAATCTTTATAGAAACTAGAAACTGTTCTCTTCACTGAGTGAGTTCATCAAAATCTAATTTCTTTAAGTATTTAGATGAATCACCACACCGTCTCTCTCGATCTCTCACTCCCTCTTTCTCTTACTCTGTCGATTTCTCTTTCGAACAGTGTATACAAAAATGGATAGTCTATATTTTGTTGCGATCTTTCCCCTCCCCCTCCCAACCGTCTCGGTCGCAATACAACTTTACTAATCGACGTTTTTCATAAGAAAGTCTGCTCCCATTCATTTGAAATATTTGGAGAAATCAATAGTTGACTTCATCCTGCTGCCATAAAAAAACTGGCGGAGGGATGGTCTTCTTCAGTTTATGTTTTTGTATTCCAAGTTGTTTTCATTATAAGCACATATATATATATATATATATATATATATATATATATATATATATATATATATATATATATATATATATATATATAATTTCAGAACCACAATATGAACATACGCGATCATAGTACAGCCAAGGCGATACATCTGGCCTTGGAACAGAAGTTAGAGCTCCAATCATACATACGCTTAACGTCAAGAGTGGATCAAACCATCTGGGGAATGACACTAGACAATATGACCTAATATGGATGTTGGTTTGGGGGTGTATAGGATTTATACCACCTGAAACTGAATTTTCGAAAATGGATGTAAAAATTGATCAAAATCACTTGTGATGGAGGAACACATACAGACACACACAATGATTTAAACCTCTGTCGACGCACGACAGACTCCAGTAAGGACACGCGTATAGAAAGTAAACATCACAGATTGTTAATTATTTCCATGCATTTCGTTTGTCGGTTTTGGCTTTATTGGCATGCGACTCCAAATATATAAATAGTGACCGATGAAAAGCGACACAATAATCAAAATTAATGAAGGCTTGTTTACTTTATGTACAGAGATCTAACCGCCACGTTTTCGGTTGATGAGACACTAAGGATCCCCAATGATGGATCAACCTGGCGTGGCGTTTCTCACTTTTCTTGTGTTCAAGAGGTTGCATGTTTGAATCCTGCTTGTGATGTCTTATTTGCTAAATGAATGTTTTGGAGATCCCGGAATTGTATCACTTGTAGCTTCTGTGTTATGCTATTAGTAGTACTCTCAGCTGGCGCCATACCGCATTTTTTTAAAGGGACGGAATACGTAGTGGGAAACCATAATACAATGAGGTCCGTCATCTAGGACATTTGAACCCTAATTCCGTGACACGCACTATCAACCACTAACTGGAGACCATTTTATTTCTTACTTTATTCTAGATGTATTGAGTAGAAAATCGAAGGAAAGTGAGGACTGATTGATTAAATGTGACACTTTGACATTCAATAACAGGATGTTCTTTTTTATAGCATAATATATTCAAGATGACGTCATCAACTAAGAGTTTTTTTAACTATTTGAAATTATTTTGTAAGCAATATAAATACTTCAGTAGTTTTTTATTGTTTTAATACAGTCTGGATGCACAATTGCCCGCTGCGATATTCGAACTAGGTACCTTGACCGCCACAGACACGCTATGTACTTTGACACTACACCGCTGGACAACAGTATATTTAGAGAACATACCATTCAATTCTCTTTGTGGTAACCATGTCCTATTACACGGCAGAAGCTTATTCGTGTTGGTTGTATCATGGCCTACAATCATACAACATTGGAGGTTGAGATTCGGGTACATATTTCTGAATATTTAGCATCAAGTTATCTTCTCGAATTCCAACTAATTGTCCAAGATTCACAACCATATGTTACGATTGGTTATGTGCAGCACAATGTAAACTATTTACATGCTGCTTCTTTCCTTCCGCTCTATCCTTTTTTGCATTGAGTACATCTTGACCCTTTTATGCCTTGATTGCATCTTTATCCTGTTATACCTTGATTGCATCTTCATGGGTAGAACCGGTCTCTGGAGATCACCTTATCGACATATGCGCGTGTGTGTGTGTGTGTGCGCGCGTGTGCGTGTGGGCCATATGGAAGTAATCATTCCTTTCCATATTGAGCTCCGCATTTAAAGTTGCTGTATTAATTGTGTTTTGCGTATACCCAATATTCGGCTTTACCTATTGTTTTGTATAGACTTTCTTTGTGAGACTATTGTTTAGAATTTTTCTTATTGGGCCAGCCAGCTGGGCTACAATTTATTGGTGGTCATATTTCAGCTCGGTGCCACAAGGCCACCATTTGTTAAATGATCTAAGGATGATTTAGCTTTTGGAAGCACTGAAGAGTGGATTTGCAGGGTGGATTTGGTGAACCATTAAATAGGTACTGGCAGGGTGGAAACACTTAACTATTAAAGAGGTACAGATAGGGTGAACATTCTTGGTTGCTAATCTAGTGGCCCGCGAGCTCATGCCCGTGAGATCTAATTAGCTGCCAAGTACGGAATAGAAAAGAAAATATCTGGGAATTTTATTAACTGTATCGACGAAATCGATGTGTTGGGACATTGGCGCAAAAGAACTGGCGACACAAGAAATATATGTTATGGTGATGTCCATACATTACGTCAATAATTAGCTGGGGGAGGTGATCTGAAAATATTTGACAGCTGTTGACAAGAGGGAGGGTGGATTTGACAAAAAGTTGACGTCAATAAAACGGTTAAATAAATTAAATTGTGAGAATTTGCACACACACAAAAATTGAATATATGTTGTTTGTTCGCTATTTCTCTTCTATAAAAACTTTGTCATTGGTGGTGTTTGCATTATGAAGCAAAAGGGTATGGCCCCTTAATTCTTGGCACGTTTGACAAAGGGGGTACAAAATTGTCAAAAAGTGTTGCATAACTATGTGGATTATATAATAGAAATCTAGTATGAACATTGTCCCGATGCATCAGAAATCTAGTAGGACAATTGTCCTGCTAAAATATAAACCTAGTATGAAAATGGTCCTGCTACAACAGAAATCTAGTATGAACATTGTCTTGCTACGATAGAAACCTAGCTCGGTTATCAGAATGAAAAATATAAAAAGAATATATTGATTTTAATTGAGCTCTAACAAGATAAATCATCGACAAGATAAGGCATGTGAGCTAAATTGATAATTATCCTTCTAAAGTGAAGCATATGACTTTTCCCGTGATTATCATTATGTGATTATCGACATAAAGAAACCAATGAACATTAATGGAAAAGTCAAATGTGTTAGAAGGATTACCCTCGATAAGGCAGCAGGGCTATATAATTAACGAAAGACACGATTCTAGCTAAAGCCCAGGGCATTCTTCGCTTATTAACATCAGTGGAAAACCTCAGCTGGGAAACGCAAGCTATTTCATTACGGATGAAACCAAACCACTGAATATTATGTGACTAGAAAATAAACGTTAGATTGTACAACTTCTATACTTGCCCTATAACTGTACACCGGTTAAGTGTGTAATAATAGAGAAAAATAAATCAAACTATAAATATAAGGATGTGATAGGTCATGGCACGGGTCTATCAATTATATACGAACGTATACTAGTCGATATAATCTATACGAATTGGGGCGTCGGCCTATATAAGCTGTAGGAATGGGGGCGTCATTCTATATATAATATATAATATATGCCATAAGGGGCAACAGCAAAAGAAGTCGTTATAGAATATCTGCGCAGACAAAACACCAGTATAACATCAGTGGTTTTTTTTAATCATATCCATATTTCAGGTAGACATAAGTATAGACATACAGTCACACACAAATAGAGAATAGAAATATAGATAGATGAATCGTTAGACATGCACGTTGGCAGACAGATCTCGAAATAGATAGATAGATAGATAGATAGATAGATAGATAGATAGATAGATAGATAGATAGATAGATAGATAGATAGATAGATAGACAAGACAGAACAGATAGATAGATAGATAGATAGATAGATAGATAGATAGATAGATAGATAGATAGATAGATAGATAGATAGATAGATAGATAAATAGATAGATAGATAGATAGATAGATAGATAGATAGATAGATAGATAGATAGATAGATAGATAGATAGATAGATAGATAGATAGATAGATAGATAGATAGATAGATAGATAGATAGATAGATAGATAGATAGATAGATAGATAGACAAGACAGAACAGATAGATAGATAGATAGATAGATAGATAGATAGATAGATAGATAGATAGATAGATAGATAGATAGATAGATAGATAGATAGATAGATAGATAGATAGATGCAATGCCGGATTTACCAATAAGCTAAACAAGCTATAGCTTAGGGCCCCTACCTAATTGTCCCCCCGCCCCAAATGTTTTTATTTCACTATTTATATACCCTTAATTGTTAAAGGGCTATCTTAATATTATATCTCAAATAGCTTAGCGCCCAATATCTCAAATAGTTTAGGGTCCTAGCAAGTCTAAATCCGGCCCTGGATAGATGCATAGATGGATAGATTAGAGAGATATATCGCGAACAGCGACGAAGAAACCCGCGCTTTCCTAACGCCCGCTTGTTTATCCAGAGTATCCAGAAAAATCCCGCCAAATGACGTCATGCACTGGTAGCTAATTTTGACAGCTATTTCCTGCTAGTGTTAAATGTGAACCAGTAAACGAAGGACGTTCTGTGACTTCAGCGATAACAAAGGTATGTTGTATTCACAATTATTTCTTTGTTTTTACTAATCATGCCTTATACATTCTTAGTATAGTTATTAATACTGTACAAACTATTAATCATAATCATGTGCCGCGACATGTATTGTAGGCGATTATCTTATTGATCTCCCCAACTCTTTATTCTTCGGTTTCTTCTGCGTCCGTTCTCAAACTCCTTCTGTTGCGGGATGTAGTCCGGAGAACGGAATGTATTGTGTCATGGTTTACAGCTTTAATGTGATATCTGCGCATTTCGGACTAACACCTCCGACATCAGCATGTATTATATGTTACATTAACCCTATGTAGGATGGGATAGCCAACTCCACCCCCACAACCTCTTTAGTCATCTTTTAAGACATACATGAAAGGTAAACCGTGTTGCTATTATTTGCTCCCTGTTTTAACCCCACAAATATTGGGCTTTAATATTATAATGATATTGTCTATTTATCTCTATCTATATCTATTGTCTATTATCTGTGTATCTATATCAATTATCTATTTATCTATCTATCTATCTATTTATATATCTATATCTATCTATCTATAGCTATTGTCAATTTGTCTATCTATCTATCTATCTATCTATCTATCTATCTATCTATCTATCTATCTATCTATCTATCTATCTATCTATCTATCTATCTAACTATATCTGTTGTCTATGTATATATTTATCTATCTATCTGTCTATATCTAGTGTCTATCTCTCTCTCTCTCTCTCTATATATATATATATATATATATATATATATATATTATCGGTTTTGTGTGTCTGCTTTTGATGTAAGGCGTTGCAGATTTGAATGACGGTCGGTTTTCTATGACACGTTTGATCGCTTGATATGCAGTAATATTGTGACTTCTCAGAATATTGGTAACTCCTTACATCCACTTTCTTCTTGTTCTTCCTCTGTATCGTGCCGTTTCCATTTTCATATTGTATGCTATGCCCTTGCCGCTGCCCAATTTGGACTCATTCTCATTACGTGGTCGAACTATTTCAATCTCTGTGCTTGAATAAATTGACCACATATGTTTTTTCAACAGTTCGTGTGATCTCTTCATTACTCACATGATCTCTTCTTGTTCTCTTTGCTGCATTTCTTAGACCTCTCATTTCACAGTAAGCATTCTCTCATTTGTTAGTGCCCATGTCTACATTGATAACATTAATAATATGTTGGTATGAAGATTGAATTATCTTCAGCGCTCATTCTCGAACTCCCGCTTGATCTCTCTTGTTGCAAGACAATAGCCATACCACATTTCCAACAGGATTTAGTCCAGAGAATGTAAATGTGTTACACCGCGGTTTTATTTGCGCCAGTGGCGCGACACATCCGCCTTTGCTGGAAGGATTGAATTTATTATTTTCTTTTTGGTTTCCATCGAAATAGATGTGTGTTTCAAAATTGGTGCAAGTTCATAATTTACCTTATTCGTTTTTTGAATTCTGGTTTCGAATTATCTGTCCATTCTTCCGTCATCAGTAAAAATGCTTCCAAGATATATACATTCCTGCAATTGTTTCAGTAATTGATCATTTATATTTTTGTTGATTGTATTGGGTCCTCTGCATATAGGCATTACTTCTGTTTTGTTTGTATTGATCTTCATCTATTTATCAATCCTTGTTACTTTTATGTTCATCTTCCTTCAGTTCCTCCACCTCTATATCATTATCGTATTTTTATCGTCCCTGTATTTGCCTTAGGTGATACATCTCTTTGCAAAGAAGTCTTGTTTCTATTAATTCTACTTCTTTATTTCAAATTTACCAGTTGTTTGTAGCATACCTTATTCAGGATGTACAGTTCGAAACTACAATTTGTGACAGTTTAATGATTTTCTAAGCAGTAATTACATTCATCAGTATGTCTTTGTTTCTGAACGTTCTGATCTGCCAGTAGCTGAAATCGAACCATTGACTGAACTATAGAAAGTTTCACATGTAGAACGTGTTTTGATATATATTTTTCTTTCCAATTCAACTACATACTTGCCAGTTAGGCTTTATTTACTTGTCAGTTTCATTTTTCATTTTAGTTTCACCAGATTTCTTCATCATCAGATAGCATATCCTGAACAGGATGTAACAGTCATTATAACCTTTCAAAACATCTGTCGGTTTTGAGCAATTCTTCCTGTTTCTTTTACTGCTTTTTTCAGGTGGTTGATGTCTTTCGTCCATCTTCTTCTGGGCTTGCCTCTTGTTCGTCACCCTGGTATATCCCCTCCATAAGTCTCTAGGCTGTCATGGCATTTGATTTGGCCTAAATATTGTCGTTTTCTGGACGCAATCATGCTGTTTAGCCAGTTTTCTATTACATTTATTTCTATCAGGATGACCACATTGGTAATCTTTTTGGTCCATGGTATTCTGAGGATTTTTCGGTAACATTATGTTTCAAATTCTGCTATTTTATATTTTACTTTGTCCATGATTCACACCCATATATTGTCACTGGGAATATACAAGCTCTTAGGAATGTTAGTTTTCTTGTTTTGCAGAAGCTGTGCCATTTGTTTTTCATTTGTATCAGCTTCTTTGACATGATAGCCAACCTCCTTCTGACTTCTTCATAACAATCCCCATTACTGTTAAGAGAACAAAGGTATTCAAAACTGATGACTCTTTCTAATTCGCTGTTGTTGATACTAATTGAGAACTTGCTAGTGGTTTTGTCGCTTGTCATAATCTTGGTGTGGACAAGATTTCGTAGAATTTCTATATTATTTATTTGTTAGTTTCGACATTATTTGCTTGTTATTTTGGCAACACGTGAATGCCAGGTTGGATTTTACTTATCCAAAGTTACTGATTAAATTATACAATTTCACAGTCACACAGCACAATTTTATATTATCTATAAATATTGTAGTTTAGAGAATTTACCAAGTTGCTTTTAAAATGAGATAGACTTTGTTATTTCTTTGTAATTATGGTATATTGAGCCTCCATATAATCCACATGCGGATATGTTACTTTCCTATATTATTAGTTTTTATATAACAAATGTCATATTATATCATTGAACGTGCTCATTTGTTTAGTCTGAAGATAACACATCACTAGACCAACCATCATGTAGCATTTGTTTAGTCTGAAGGTAACACACCCCTAGACCAACCATCATGTAGCATTTGTTTAGTCTGAAGATAACACATCACTAGTCCAACCATGTAACATTTGTTTAGTCTGAAGGTAACACATCACTAGACCAACCATCATGTAGCATTTGTTTAGTCTGAAGGTAACACACCCCTAGACCAACCATCATGTAGCATTTGTTTAGTCTGAAGGTAACACATCACTAGACCAACCATCATGTAGCATTTGTTTAGTCTGAAGGTAACACACCCCTAGACCAACCATCATGTAGCATTTGTTTAGTCTGAAGGTAACACATCACTAGACCAACCATCATGTAGCATTTGTTTAGTCTGAAGGTAACACACCCCTAGACCAACCATCATGTAGCATTTGTTTAGTCTGAAGGTAACACATCACTAGACCAACCATCATGTAGCATTTGTTTAGTCTGAAGGTAACACATCACTAGACCAATCATGTAACATTTGTTTAGTCTGAAGGTAACACACCACTAGACCAACCATGTAACATTTGTTTAGTCTGAAGGTAACACACCACTAGACCAACCATCATGTAGCATTTGTTTAGTCTGAAGGTAACACATCACTAGACCAACCATGTAACATTTGTTTAGTCTGAAGGTAACACACCCCTAGACCAACCATCATGTAGCATTTGTTTAGTCTGAAGGTAACACATCACTAGACCAACCATGTAACATTTGTTTAGTCTGAAGGTAACACACCACTAGACCAACCATCATGTAGCATTTGTTTAGTCTGAAGGTAACACACCACTAGACCAACCATCATGTAGCATTTGTTTAGTCTGAAGGTAACACATCACTAGACCAACCATCATGTAGCATTAAACTCCTATAAAAAATAGTAGATATCGCATGCATATATAGTCTTCTTTTATTTTGTTCTTCACGTTCACAGTTGATCATGTCTACACATCACGTGCATATATAGTGAGCTCTTCCACTCGTGGAAGAGCCACATCACGTTATTTATACAATTACATTTTTGTCCCATTGAGTTAAGATATAAAGACATCACATGTGAGATGAAGTGTATAAGAAAGGTAGCATTGGTTACCAAACTGGACAGATTAAGAAACGAGGATATAATAAAAAAAGAGTAGGAATAATGCTTTGTATCGAATATTATAGAACGTCAGCAGATAAAGTGGTTTGGTCACCTTATGAGAATGGGCCCAAGCCAAATACCACTGAGAGCTTATAACAACTATCAGCTGGATACAGAGCAAAGGGAAGACCGAGAAACAGATAGATCGATAATATCACGACCACCGTCAACAAACACCGACTCGGTACGACTCAGGCATCGCATCTGGCTTTGAACAGAAACTTACAGCTCCCACACTTACGCTTAACGGCAAGTGTGGATGCTATCAACCATCTTCCGCCTGGGGATAGACAATAGAGTAAAAATAGCTTCTAAGAGTATCACATTTCGCTATCTGTACAATTACATTTTTGGGCCATCGAGTAAAAACAGCCTCTAGAAGTATCACATTTCTTTATCTATATAATAACGAGTTAAAAACTCCTTCAAAGATTGATGTGTCAGACCACTGGTGAAAATAGAACGGCAACAAAACGCATTTCCATTTATGGACTACATTCTGCTGGACGTCTAATATGACTATTGTCCTACTATAAGTGAGAACTAACAGGAGTTTTGAGATTGTACGCAGAAGAAGAGGAAGAGAAAAACAACTTCTTAACGTATCACATCACATTATCTATACAATGACGTTTTTACCCTCATTGAGTAATCTCTGACGCCTTTCCGTCTTTGCAGATGATAGTATTATTGTTGTGCTATAAGGAATATAATATACGAACCATGGGGATGATGAATGTGACATATCCTGCAAGACTGCAATACACTAAACCAGTTAAGGGAAGAACACTGGTCCACACAGATGGATATTCACAGAAAGATGTATGGCAGCACTGAGGAGCTTTCAAATACAGCAGCATTTATTAAGAAAACAGGACTTGCTGTGTAGACATGTCAAACTGCGAACGAGAAGAAGAAGAAGATGGATGTGGCACACAATATAAATCTGAGCCACAAAGAGTGGTTCACTGTTTGCACAATGAATAATATGCCCTCTTGTACCAGCATGCGCTGTTTTGTGTTTCTTAGACGTGAAGCCATTGAACTGTCTGCTATCATTTTTTCTTTATCTTATCGTTGTCTTTATACCATTTCCTTATCATCCCCTTCCTACGACACCATCTATGGTATACCGTTCCCGAAATTCGGTAAAAGTAAAGTAAAGTTACCCATAACATTTATTAATGTCGTAGTGGTTTGTGATGTTAGTGATCTCACATTTCAGTGGCTCTGCTATATGAGGGTGGTAGCCATCTCTTCTCTCTTGCAGTCTTTACTTCCTGGATTAATACGGTACCCATTAAGGCTGATCGAGCCGGGAGCCTATGCGATCTGAAAAACATTTTCGCCTCAACTGAGGAATGAACCCAGGACCACTAATCTCTGAATCATGCATATCTCCTTTGTATATGTGTGTACCAAAGAAGAGATCTGACATCTTACCAAGACTGTCATTCTCTATAAAGGATATACTTCGGCATTCTGCCATCTTACATTCTCCTAGTGTATCCCAACTAACTCCACGAATTATACGTATGTACCTTGTGTGAAAGCTGTTTAGCTGTCTCTCCTGGTTTACCATATTTCACTTTTGTGTATGAGGATACTGAGGACATGACTTATAAATTAGGAGTTTAGGTTTTGTATTTAATTGTATGTTTCCTCATACCCTATTTGTAGTTTATTCATTGTTGTAGATGTCATTCCAATCCTGACAATACTTTCTTGATCCATGTATCATTGATTGAGGATCCTAGATAAGTAAAAGATCAACTACTTCAAGTGCATCACCACAGATGTTAATTTGCGGGCTACTTAATGACAACCTGCTAATAATCTGGCTTCTATTTTGCTGGTTTTCCAAACTCACAACAGGCATCAGAAAACTGTAATATGTGTTATATTAACATATATGTATATTTTGTCACCATCGATTAACCAACACATTCTACGGAAACTGTGTACACACATTTTTAAAGACAACAACTGGCACTAACCCGAGATTAAATATGATGAAAGTAAAACCTTGAGTGGGTGCAATGTTGCACTTTTGATTACTATGCCAGGTAGTAGAATCACAATCTTGGTCACTATACCAGTTATGTACATTTAGTTTTCAGCTCTAGAGTCGTGTTTCTTTGAGGGTTTTTAAACCCCAGATGACAGTGCTACCCAATGTGGTGCACAGCCATAAGTTAAGAAGTTTTCTACACTTTAGGGACTTTGGCGGAATTTTCTTGCAATCTCAAGTCATTGAGTTGTTAAAACGATTGTTTCTTTTCTAGCTGTCTAGACATAGGTTCTCAACAGACTTCATAGCGCATGAGGTGACAATTACATCAAAATCTCGCAAACGAACGATAAGAAAATGTACACATAAAAATATAATTCCTTACCTAAATAAACTCCTGCAAGGTATAGATACCCTTCAGCTTCAACTTGTGTTTCATCTAGACCCAATCTGCTCCCTTTCTTTGCTCTTCTGACTTCTAGGGTTGCCTCGGTAACCTTACTTTTATGCATTAAACAATCTCTTATAATCAGTTCTTACAAAGTAATCCAATGTAAATTTTCAGCAAGTCACTTCCAACAACCTAAGTAGAGCTTGCTGAGCTTGTGATCCATCGTTAAAAACTGAGATTGCAATGCCAACAGCAATATTAACAGCAGTCAACCCATTGTATAAGCTTTTTGGGCAGATATGCCATATCATACTGTTGAAGTACTCGTCAATATTTCTGCAGTACTGAGAAATATTTTTTCCCGACATTTTGAATTAATAACTGATACCTTAATTACAAATGGATACCTAAACTTGACATGTGTGAAAGAAAGATTTGCAAATTCAAAACGAGGCTATTTACCACAATTACATAAGGAGGTGTCCATTGTTTTAATTAATATAAACTATTCACTGTTCTTCTCAAACGGACTGAACATTTTTGTAATATTTCTTTAAAATCCCTGACCCACCCCCACATTTTCAAAAGTCTATATCTCAAAAACTATAAATACTACGACCAAATTACTTTCATCAAAATGTGTATAAATGGATAATCTTTAATTTGATACCGATATCTTCGTACAATTAAAAAATCGTTATTTCTTTCAATTTCCCTGGTGTCTCTATCTCTCTCCCCCCTCCCCCCCCCCCTGTTGTGAACCATTTCTTCTGTCTAAACAGATTACATATAATGTCTCATTACTGACTTGGACATTTCACCTCTATCTGAACATATTACATATAATGTCTCATTACTGACTTGGACATTTCACCTCTATCTGAACATATTACATATAATGTCTCATTACTGACTTGGACATTTCACCTCTATCTGAACATATTACATATGATGTCTCATTACTGACTTGGACCATTTCACCTCTATCTGAACATATTACATATAATGTCTCATTGCTGACTTGGACCATTTGACCTCTATCTGAACATATTACATATAATGTCTCATTACTGACTTAGACATTTCACCTCTATCTGAACATATTACATATAATGTCTCATTGCTGACTTGGACATTTCACTTCTATCTGAACATATTACATATAATGTCTCATTACTGACTTGGACCATTTGACCTCTATCTGAACATATTACATATAATGTCTCATTGCTGACTTGGACATTTCACCTCTATCTGAACATATTACATATAATGTCTCATTACTGACTTGGATATTTCACCTCTATCTGAACATATTACATATAATGTCTCATTGCTGACTTGGACATTTCACCTCTATCTGAACATATTACATATAATGTCTCATTACTGACTTGGAACATTTCACCTCTATCTGAACATATTACATATAATGTCTCATTGCTGACTTGGACCATTTCACCTCTATCTGAACATATTACATATAATGTCTCATTACTGACTTGGACATTTCACCTCTATCTGAACATATTACATATAATGTCTCATTACTAACTTGGACATTTCACCTCTATCTGAACATATTACCTATAATGTCTCATTACTGACTTGGACATTTCACCTCTATCTGAACATATTACATATAATGTCTCATTACTGACTTGGACATTTCACCTCTATCTGAACATATTACATACAATGTCTCATTACTGACTTGGACATTTCACCTCTATCTGAACATATTACATATAATGTCTCATTACTGACTTGGACATTTCACCTCTATCTGAACATATTACATATAATGTCTCATTACTGACTTGGACCATTTCACCTCTATCTGAACATATTACATATAATGTCTCATTACTGACGTGGACCATTTCACCTCTATCTGAACATATTACATATAATGTCTCATTACTGACTTGGACCATTTCACCTAAATCTGAACATATTACATATAATGTCTCATTACTGACTTGGACCATTTCACCTCTATCTGAACATATTACATATAATGTCTCATCAATATCTTGTGTCACTTCTTCTCTCTCTCTCTCTCTCTCTCTCTCTCTCTCTCTCTGAAACATCCCGGCACGTTAATAATATTGTCAGTAAAAGATAAGGCCACCCCTAAGAATTGAACCGTGACTACCTGTGCAGTGTGGATGTTCAACAACGCAATTGATAAAAGAAACTATTTATAACTGTGCTGCGTATGTCCAAAAACAGTACTACAACATCCATTATTCATATAAATATTACATGTTAAACTGTCAACAGATCATTTATAACGAGCGACATAAATTTGAATTGATAACTCTAGCTTATACGGTCTGTAAAAAACCTGTAATAAATAAAACGAACCCAGTAATAAAATCATGTATCTGCAATCTGCCCTTCCATAGACACCGACGTTTTAATCGAAAACTCCGGCATATTTCACATTATTTCCACAGACGCAGGAACTATTGATTTTTGCTTATTTCTCCGTCAACTTCAATCTCACGCCCCTTCCCTTCACTTTTTCTTTCTGTCATTTCGTAGTCTTTAGGTTTTTATCCTTCATTCATCCCGTCTTTGATTCAGTTGCATAACGACATTTCGCCAGGCTTAATGGCGCTTAAAAGATTACAGAAAATGCATACAATTCACTCTAATCTCTCTCATAATGTTCTTTTTCTGTTAGAATCTATTTATTTCAATTCCCAGGAACTATGAGCGATGAAGCTCTTGTTGTCTAAGTACGATTGGGGGTTTTTCCCAACCTTTCTTTCATATCAACAGAACTCGAAATCTCAGTGATGTATCTATCTACTATTCAGAGTCGTGTCTATCTTCTACTCAGCGACGTGTCTATCTCCTACTCAGAGGAGTGTCTATCTCCTACTCAGCGACGTATCTATCTACTATTCAGAGGCGTGTCTATCTCCTACTCAGAGGCGTGTCTATCTCCTACTCAGAGGCGCATATATCTGCTATTCAGAGGCGTATCTATCTACTATTTAGAGGCGTGTCTATCTCCTACTCAGAGGAGTGTCTATCTCCTACTCAGAGGAGTGTCTATCTCCTACTCAGAGGCGCATGTATCTGCTATTCAGAGGCGTATCTATCTACTATTTAGAGGCGTGTCTATCTCCTACTCAGAGGAGTCTCTATCTCCTACTCAGAGGCGTGTCTATCTCCTACTCAGAGGAGTCTCTATCTCCTACTTAGAGGCGTGTCTATCTCCTACTCAGAGGCGTGTCTATCTCCTACTCAGAGGAGTGTCTATCTCGTACTCAGAGGAGTGTCTATCTCCTACTCAGACGTGTCTATCTCCTACTCAGAGGAGTCTCTATCTCCTATTCAGAGGCGTATCTATCTCCTACTCAGAGGCGTGTCTATCTCCTACTCAGAGGCGTATCTATCTACTACTAATAGCATGTATCTGCTATTCAGAGGCGTATCTATCTACTACTCAGAGGCGTGTCTATCTCCTACTCAGAGGAGTCTCTATCTCCTACTCAGAGGCGTGTCTATCTCCTACTCAGAGGCGTGTCTATCTCCTACTCAGAGCAGTGTCTATCTCCTACTCAGAGGCGTGTCTATCTCCTACTCAGAGGAGTGTCTATCTCCTACTCAGACGTGTCTATCTCCTACTCAGAGGCGTGTCTATCTCCTACTCAGAGGAGTGTCTATCTCCTACTCAGACGTGTCTATCTCCTACTCAGAGGAGTGTCTATCTCCTACTCAGAGGCGCATATATCTGCTATTCAGAGGCGTATGTATCTACTATTTAGAGGCGTGTCTATCTCCTACTCAGGCGTGTCTATCTCCTAATCAGAGGGGTGTCTACCCCATACTCAGAGGCGTGGCTATTTCACATGTAGTAGTCATGTTTCACAATTTTGTATGCAGGCATCTAATCATATGAAAACTCGCAACCATTTGTAATATCCGTGATGCCCACATTCATGGTATCCGTGTTGCCCACATTCATGGTATCCGTGTTGCCCACATTTATGGTTTCAATGTTGCCCAAATTTAACCATATCCCACCGAATATATGGCTTTTATACGGATGTGAAAGTTGGACACTCAATTCAGACACAGAAAGAAGGATTCAGTCTGTTTAAAACAAGTTATACGTACGTTTGTTAAGAATTAGATATGTAGAATTCAAGACATACATATTTGTCTGGCAGTAAATAAACGCACTTGCAGGTTATCAAGAACCACTTTTGGCAGTGGTAAAACTGGGTAAATTTGTTTGGTTTGGATATGTAACGAGACGCGACTTCCTTTCTCAAATTTTTTTCCATGGAACAGTCTAGAGTGGAAAGAGAAGTCGGAGAAAGATACAATCCTGGTTTGATATAACATGAAGGAATGGTCTAGGCATGATTTTTCTACACTCCTTCAAATGGTTGAGGATAACGATGTTTGGAGAGATTTTTGTACTGATGGCTCCAGTGTGTGTCACCCCCTATGACCCCGACAGGTTATGGGTCTTATATTATTATTATTATTATTATTATTATTATTATTATTCAGCGTTCATCCTCAACTCCCACTGGATCTCCCTTGTAGCATGACCATGGTTCCATTAGATTTCCAGCAGGATGTAATCCAGAGAATGGAAATTGCGTTGTGTCGTCGTTTTTATTTGCACCAATAGCCCGACACATCCGTCTTCGGCGGGATTATTATTATTACTATATATTACCCCAAATATAATTTATGTGGGATAACGCAAGTCTGAAAGTGGTTCATATAGAGAGTGTATTTATTTACGATTTTACTTCTGTGTGTTAGTTAGTTGCCTTTGCTTTCCAAGATGACATATTTATATGTTAGTAATTTATTTTCTATAGGGCACATGAAAGGCAACACTTGTGGGTAGACGGAGCACATTCATGTTAGTCAGGATGGAATGAAGAATACACCATGCGGATGAGACATTTGAAGTGTTTATATATATATATATATATATATATATATATATATATATATATATATATATATATATATATATATATATATATATATATATATATATATATATATATATATCTATATCGTGTTCAAAAGCATCGTCCCGGGTCAAAGTCAAAGTTTTTGTAACCTTGTTAATAGAAAAGGGTGCCGATAGACTCTCTTCCAAGTCTCTTTTTTTTCGTTAACATTAAGCTCGTGTTGCATTTACAATACCTCAGGTTTTATGTAATAATTTCCTCATATCACTATTTGGGGATCATATTTTTACTGTCATCACTTCCGATATTCTTTGGGCTTGGGGGTCAATGAATATAATCTGTTTAAATCAGTCCGGAGAGCTAGTAAAAATGGCTTGCTTTGCTGGAGTAGTCCCTCAGGCAGTACAGTATTTTTCCCTGCCTTATATAGTTTATGTGGTTGGTTTATACACGAACCGGTATATTAGGGAAGGTGGAAAAGGATTGGGGGTTAGTCTTTCATTTGAAAATTAGAAAATGATTTTGTACTAGGAATATTGTCCAAAGAAATGTGTATCTCTTCCTCCTTTACTAATTGTACACAAAAAAGGCCGCCAAAAATCGTATCTCATGAAAACGAAGAAACTACGCTCGAATGGTGTGCGTCTGTTGGTCTCACCAATGGCCCACTCAACAAACCACACATACAACAGAAAACCTTAGTAGATGACATGCCGTTATAATGAGGCTATTTTCTTATAGAAGCTTCATTGCACTTCATCTATACACTTATGCTTTTCATGCTTTTATTTTGTTGTTGCAAAGTGTTTTATGCTTAATTTAATTTTTTATATGTATGCACCCTCTGTGGTTGGAAGGGAGCCAGAGATGTATTTCGCAGCACTAGAGAGGAGGAAACTGACTACACTGTTTTTCCTATGGCTGAGGCACATCATAGAGGCACAGTGATTCAGGACGTGACAATCCTTTTGACTTGAACATTTGGTTGCATGCCTGGAGTAGTAGATAAGTTCGGCAAAAACCAGCAGTTAATTGGTGGCAGGGAATGGGCCCAGTGAACCCTGTCTTAGCTGCAATGGCTCGGACAGTTCATAGGTTGAAACCTACCTTCCTAGTAGTGTGATAGTTATTCTCTGGCTCTGACCCTAGGTGGGACGAAATCCACAGGCTCCCCATCAATATAATGCCAGTAAAATGGCATTGGCTCAAAGGACTTGAGCTCATGGACCGCAGGATCAGCAACCAACCAACCAAGAAACTACGCAAGAAAATGGACGAATTCTTTTACGTAAATCCCCCCACCCCTTTATTTATGAAGAATATTTACGGTCCTGCATCTGAATCGTCTGATATGGTTAGAGAATTTCTGCGGTAGCTTAATCTGTAAATTTGTGGAAAAAAATTGTTCTTGACATTGATAATTGGGTTATCGCACTGCTCTTTAGGAGTGAAATGAAACATTATCTCAGTTTTCTTGGTGTTAATGGCAGACCAAATATCTCACTAGCTAAAATAACATGCCATGCTATTGTCTTTCTCTTTAGGAGTTGGAAGGGAACGCACAGTCGTTAAAAAAAACAGTAGGTTTGATATCATGGCCGTTCCTAGTATAAAAGACAGGTGCACAGAAAACGGAAGCATGCCCTTAAAGGCCCATTGTGAATATTTCCATGAATTCCGTTGTTCAGCCTTTACTATTTTTGGTATGCAACTCGAAGTATATAAATAGTGACCAACGAAAATCAGGACAATAATTGAAAAGGTTACGAATGATGTCCTAATTAATTACGTAGTTCGTATAGCACCGTCGAATGTCATGATTTCTTCTTCTTCTGCGTTCATTCTCAAAGTTCCGCTAGATCTCTTTTGTAGCCGCATAATGATCCCACTAGATTCCCAGTAGGAATTAGTCTAGAGAGTGTTGTGTCGCCGTTTTATTGCGCCCGTGGCCCGACACATCCGTCTTCGGCGAGAGGTCACGGTTTGTGATAGCTATATTTTCGCTCTGCTTGATACTTCTAGTGGTTAGAGTTTAAACAACTGTGCATCTATCCTATATCTATTCCATCATTTTCACCAACTTATGATCATTCAGGAGCAGGGCAGTGAACACATAGATAAAAAGTGTAGGTTCACCGCCCAGCCATGTTTCACGCCACTGTTGACATGAATTGCATTTTTTTCAGTCGTGATTTCAATTATGTTATCAGAGCTTGTGAACATTAAAAGTAATATAGATGTTCTTTCGAGTAATCCTGCCATCCCGACTTCCAAAATTATAAGTACTACTATTTAAGGAGGTCCCGCGCTAATTTATATCTGGTGATCAACAGGAGGGTTGTTTTTTGTTGTTGTTTTTTTCATGCATAATTGTCTCCAATAAAGACCTTTCGTATGAATTCATTAGGACCCCATTCGTAACGTTTTTGTATTATTGTTGGGTTTTCGATTGATCACTATTTATATACTTGTAATCTCATGTAAAAAAAAATTGCGAACTCGATTCCAAGAAAATAAATAGTGACAAATCAAAAGCTCAACAATGGTTCCCGTTCAGTCTAGTGACAATTCTAGACAGCAGGTCTTAAGGAGACGATTGCGTCTCGGGACTAACGATTGTCTTTGCGCTTTATCATCTTTCAAGTTCCTTACTCTAGAACGAGTGTAAAATATTAGCCAGTTTTCGCATGAGCATTGAACCTCCTGTTTTGTAGACTTCCACCGGCAATGAGCTCATACCTAATGCTTTTCCATTAAGCGGTTGGTTGCCTTCATGATTCTCCCCATGCTGGGTTGAACCGTGACGAGCGACAGTACTACACGACATAACTGCAAAAACGAAAGAGGTCTACATTCCGTACGTTTTTGATTATTGTTACCCTTTCCATTCATTATTATTCATATACTTCTTCTTCTTCTGCGTTCGTTCTCAAACTCCTGCAGCTTAGCAGGATGTAGTCCGGAGAACGGAATGCGTGGTGTTATGGTTTACAGCATTGCTGCGATATCTGCGCCTTTCGGCCTGACACATCCGACTTCAGCATGGCTTTGGGTCACTTACCCTATATGGGATGGGACAGCCAACTCCATCCCATAACCTCCTTAGTCGTCTTTTACGACATGCCTGGAAGGTAAATAGTGTTGCTATTCTTTGCTCCCCTTTCGTGCCCCGGCAACACAAGGGCGATTCTTATACTTGAAGTAGCAATCGTTATTTTTGGCATGCAATTCCAAGTATATAAATATTGACCTACGAAAAACAGAAATAATCAAGAAAAGGAACGAATGAGGACCTAATTAATTCATAGAACATGTCTTCTGCTTGAGCTCCGAGTTTACGTTTGAGTTGAGCTGGAATCAGTATGGTGCGTGTTATGGCTTACATAACGGTAGAATGTTGGCTGAAGACAACATTACAATGCTCTGTCTAACGTTTCACTACCTAATGCTTCTGTTTGCAACGAAGAAAAATCATGCACTAAACGGGATTTGGAAAAGGATTTTCTCAGTTTGCAGCGTAGTTCAATTCCTTTTTAGGATTAGGGTACGTTATAACGATCGTGGGCCATAAACCGCCGGTAATGTATTTTAAACGCGTTTAGAAGC
This sequence comes from Meghimatium bilineatum, assembly GCA_034231615.1. Classification (NCBI taxonomy): domain Eukaryota; kingdom Metazoa; phylum Mollusca; class Gastropoda; order Stylommatophora; family Philomycidae; genus Meghimatium; species Meghimatium bilineatum. The sequence continues at coordinate 52,341,692 of CM067316.1, forward strand.
ATTTCTCAAAATATATCTGAATTTCATCTGTTTTACTGTTAGAGTACATAGTTGTCCCAAAGTGGACCCCTAAAGGTCGATTTCGACGTGCAGAGGATCCAAGTCAGTGAGAGTAAACATTTGGGGTGCACGAGATGTATTTAAAAAAACTAAAGGTATGAATCAAAATTGTACATATTCTACTTTTTCTTTACAATTGTCCAGTCAGGAAAGAAAAATCCGATCAAAGTGGCAGCGCTGTGTCAGCTCTCTGTAAAAAGCACATATAAAGTTAATATATTTTGGAGAAATGAATATTAGGCAGACAGGAGATCTATGGAAAGCACAACAAAATCATCAAGGTGTCTACGGGGAAAAATAGTTTGAGATTCACTGTGCTTGACCATGTGTTGTATATTTTACGAAGTTTTTCCTGCAAAGTTTTACATAACTGCTGGAAAGTCGGTTCTGTTTGTTGCTCCGTGTCCTGAAAAGATGGGTCCTGTTGATGTTGATCGCCCGTGTGTTGCAGGGTGCCCGAAAGGGGAGCAAAGAATAGCAACACTTTTTACCTTCCATGCATGTTTAAAAGGCGACTAAGGAGGTTATGGGATGGAGTTGGCTGTCCCATCCCATATAGGGTCAGTGACCCAAAGCCATGCTGAAGTCGGATGTGTCAGGCCTGATGTCGCAGATATCGCAGCAATGCTTTAAACCATGACACAACGCATTCCGTTCTCCGGACTACATCCTGCTAATCTGCAGGAGTTTGAGAACGAAGGCAGAAGAAGAAGAAGTTGATGTTGATCTATATGTCTAACGTTAGCGACACTTAATCACACAGTATACACGTATACTTACACTTTCTCATATACCTACATATACATTTACACACAGAATTACGTTATGTACACATATGTACATTTATACACACACAGATTTTGTCACGCACGCACACAAACGCACCGAATTTGTCAGAGGAAATATAATTAGAAGGTTGGGATTGAAATAAATTTCACAAGGAAAACAGTCGAACATTTGCTTTAATTGCCACTGTTTGATTAGTAGTCTCGTAGTCCGATAGTGGAGCAGTCTGCCTGCATTCCTTTGTACACCTGTAGAGATGTCTGCGTGACAGCAATATGTTGGCACCCTCTCTCCCTCTCTTTCACACACATGCACATAAATATTGAACTAGGATTGTTGGTTGGTACCTAAATCACAACCATATGTATGGCATATCTAGAAGTGTATCTCGTATTACGTTAGCAATAAGTCTAAAATCAGCCTAGACGTATATATCATATTAATTTTACGATATCTCTGACATCAGCCTAGAAGTATATCGCATATTACATTCAAGTGGAGGCCAGAAAAACAACGTTTCAACGACTACTCTATGAATTCTCTCACCCACCACAACATTCTCTTAAGCTCTTGGAAAAACCACATCATGTGAACCAAATCATGCTTGGCAATGCCAGATCAGTGAGGGTATTTACAGCTTTGAACAGAGTAGACATGTTTCCAAAGTCCTACTACGTCATGGAGTCCCCCAGGGAGGAGTCCTGTCATCCACACTTTTAAAAGTTTACATCAATGACCTAGTTGCTGAACCACCACACGGGATCAAAGTGGCAATGTATGCTGACGACCTGGTGACCTGGTGCACGGAAGAGCATGCAAATGTGGCCACTAAACAAATACAAAGAGCTATCGATGCTCTAACCTTATGAGCAACTAGATGGTGCGTCATCATTAACACAGAAAAGTGCAGCACTACACTCTTTACCCTATCACAAAAAACAAAAACCTGTCATATCAAGATAGATGGAGAGCTCTTGAAAGAAGACAAACAACCCACTTACCTCGGAGTTACTTTTGATGATAAGCTGACATGGAAGCAGCACATAAACGAAGCAACAACAAAAGCCAGGAGGAAGTTAGTTATCCTGAGAAAACTAAGTGGAACCACATGGGGAGCCAGTGGGAATATACTCAGTAAAGTTTACCAGCAAGGCATAAGACCACACATGGAATATGGTTCAGCTGCGTGGTCCTGCATCAAACACCACCTTACAAGAACTAGATAAAGTTAAAAACCAGACACTTAGAATAATGCTGGGAGCAATGAAATCAACACCCATAGCAGAGATGCAGAAAATGGGGGAAATGCAAACACTTGGCGAACGCAGAGACACAAAAGTACTAATTCAAGCAGAAAAATTTCAGTATATGCCAAGTCATCCAATGAAGGTAAGATTCCAAAATCTATCAATGGGGCGACTGATAAGAAGCAGCTTTATCGATCAAGCTAAACGACTCCATAGATAACTTACAGATCTACCTGAAGCTGACAGTCCCTTAAGGTCTGTACCAGAACAAACCCCGTGGAGTGAAAGGCATGGAATGCCAATATACATTCAGACCCATGTGAAGGAATACTAAGCGAGGACGAACAGAACAGTGTGCAGCGAAGGACAGTCCCCCTCAGTTTCCTGGATGAGGAATATCCACAAGATATATGGGTCAGAGTGTACACAGATGGGTCAGCACAGAATGCCGTGAGGAATGGAGGTGCAGGTGTATATATAGAATATCCACACAAGCCTAGAGATACAATCAGAACACCGACAGGAAAATTCTGTAATAATTATGATGCAGAAATCCAGGCAATTAGTGTGGCAGCTAAAAGAAACTGCTGAACTCCAACTCTGGCCTACAGCCTGTGATATTCCTGACAGATGCAATGTCATTGCTTCAAGCTCTCCAGTCTGGAAAACTAACAGACTTGAAAAAACTACTTAGCGAATTGTCTTACCAGTATAGGGTAACCATGCAGTGGATACCCTCTCACTGTGGAATATCAGGAAATAAAAATGCAGACCAACTGACTAAGGAAGGTGCTACCGAAGACAAAACAGATATACCAATCACCTACCATCAGAAAAAAACAGATGATCAAGTCAATAAGAAAGCCACAACCACCAACACAAGATGACTATCACATTATGAGCAAATCAGAACAAGTTATAATTTCACGCCTCAGAACAGGACACAACCGACTCTGCAGTCACATGTATACAACGTTCAAGATTGGCAACACGGCCATGTGTACATGTGGACAGGCAGCACATAGTGCCAAACATATACTTCAAGAGTGTTCTGAGCATTAAACGTTGAGGCAGACATATTGGCCACAGGAAACAACACTGGAAGCAAAGCTCTATGGGACACTGTATGAACTACAAAAGACAGTGAGTTTTATTAAGGAGACAGAATTACAGATATAGACATGTTTCAAGTGAACGAAAGAAGAAGAAGAACAGAGTAGAACGCTACAAGCGATTCGAAAGAGATAAGAGATAAAACTGAAGAAAGTCAGAGCCTTACCTAAATACGTTTTTCATTTTTGTTCCTGAAGCAGGATTTCCAGAACTCGCATTAGACTCCTCAGCCATCATATGACTTAAAAACACCAAACCCCAGTCATCCTATGACTTAAAAACACGAATTCTCAGCCATCCAAGGATATACACTAAACGAAATGGACTTTTTTTTCATTGCTCATGTTACTTGCGAGGAAAGCAGATAAAAACGAAACAATTCTCATCATTTTTATCTATGATATGGACATGCGCACACTGCATGCAAAAACATCAAGATTTAATTGAATCATAGAATTGACGTGCAAAAAGAAAGTCGCTGGATAATATTGAATCATATAAAGAAAGTTAAGAATTGAACTAATTAATAAAACTGGATACGGAATTTTGACAAGTCACAATAGACTTCATTATTTCATGTGGTATGTGGAAGAAGAAGAGATAAAGAAAAAGAAACATAGAGAAAAAATATGAATTCTCGTTGCACGTGACATTTTTCATATTAACGAAATAACAAAAGCGCGAAAAATAATGTTGGATGTCACTGGACAGATGAGCGAAATTATCAAGCCGGTAACTACGATGAAATTTTCAACCCCCCCCCCCCCCCCCCCCAGGAAGACAGAACATGATATGTAGTACAAATTCAGACTTAAAAAATACAACCATTAGTCCCCCATCCCAATGTTTTTCACAGGGGTAAAAATGGTACGCATGGCTCTCGGTGGACCCAGCGTTGGCAGATAACCAAGTTTATAAAAAGTACCTTCTCGTGGTGTACCCTGGAAACAGAAGTATGATGCTCGTGCTGCTTCTGGCACACATTGTGGATCATGTCCGGGAAGGTGGATGCTGCAGACGAAATAAAAATTTAGTGCATAAGACAAGCAATATCTCAGACACTTCCTTGTCAACACATACAAAGTCATGGTCGACGCAAAGTGACGCAACTACTTAGTCCGGCCAGAGCTTTTTTTTTGGGGGGGGGGCGAATGCAATTGTCTCGAAATGGACAGATAGCACGACGAATGGTAAGTCCAAAAGATAAAGTGAGCACAATAAGAGTGTAGCACAGCGCCAGAGGGCAGCGCTACGTGCAAACGGAAACGGAAAACGTTAAAAGAAATTGGAACTAACGTGCTTTTTAGCTCTAGAACGTACTTCTATTCGCCGGTGTTCCTAACAGACCAGGCCTAACTCTACCATCGATGCTTTCTTATACCGAAATCATGCTTACGGAGAGAAATGTGTTCAACTCGAGAACAAGCTCCGTGATGCTCCTCACAATTGTGTAGAATCAGACGTGTACGAGGTGTTCACGATGTCGGTGAATGATAATCGGCTAAGAGGGCGAATAAACCCGGGCCCAACACTACCATCGATAATTTCCTCTAACGGAATCATACTCGCGAAGAGAAAAGGTTCAGTACCCGATGCGCACAGACACAATACGTCTAATTACGAGAGACGAGTTCACTGACAGCCGAACATTTCGTGCGAGATACGAGTAGTCGACCCAAGTCTAAATCCCTGACTACCGTCTCCACAGAGACTGCCACCCAGGGACGTGTTTTGGCATGAAAATTCCTAGGGCTCATTCGGTGATAAACCGTCATGGCGTAGAGTCGATACACATTAGCTGTCTGTCGACAGATAGGAAGGCTGTCAGTGGCTAGGGAAGCCCACTACCCGAATCAAAGGCATGACGAAAACAGATCTGGTGGGCCTTCAATGTCCAGGCCTCAGATAACCTGGGTTATCCATGGTGCAAATAACACAGCTATGCTGTGAAACTTCCAGCACAATGTACTTCACGCTACCCGGCGAAAATCACACAAACTTTCATGGTGGTTATCAGAGATCGAACGCAGAAGAAGAAGAAGAATGTTTTCACAGAAACAAAGTCACCAAAAACCTCACGATAACGAAGAAGTTGCCGTATTTTTTTTTAAAGGTAAAAGTCCCCTTATCTAATATATATTCGCAGCCCTGGAAATAATACAATTTAAGACTATTATGTGCTATGGTATACTACTCAAAGAATGTATCTACGTACAGTGTATGTGTGTTCGCTCGCGCACATACACACAGTAGAAAACTGGTCAGGATGTCATCTCCGTCGATGACGTGAGAAGTGACAACGACTATATAAGGCCTACTGGTTAATGAGAAAAGAAGTATTCTAAAATCACTCATTTGATTATTCCCTTGATTCGCATTGGCTGTCATACAAAATATGATCACACTACCAACGAAAATTATAGGAATAATTAAATGAGTGATTACGAAGACTTTGATTAGTAAGTCCAAAATCGTCCATTAGCGAATAGGTCGTATATCGCCAACGGTCATAAGTGAGCCATATGTTCACCTATGGGTCCCCTGTTGAAGTGAACTTCTAAATGTGTAAACTATATGTTTAAATAGTAATGATGTCTATGCATGTATTGAAAATATTGAGAGACAGCAAGTAAAATGGTTCGGTCACAAGAGAATGAACCCATACCAAATAACAATAAGAGCATATAACAAAAGAATATCCGGGAGTAGTGCCAAATGTAAACCAAGAGAACGGTGGATAGAAAACATCAAGATATCCTTGAACAAACATGGACTAAATGCAATCACGGCGACACATCTGGCCCTGGATACGACAGCTTAAGCTCCCATACCTAAGCTTAACGGAAATTGTGCATACAATCAACCATCATTCACCTGGTGACAAACAATAGACGTTTATGCATCTTTTTTTTACCTCATCACTAGTATCTTTAATAGGTGTCTACTATAGTGCATGTATGTATGTTTATGTGTAGGTATGTCTGTGTGTATGTACATCTATGTGTATGTGCCTATATGTATGTGTATCTCTATGTCTATGTACTCGTGGGAGTGCGGAAAGTGCATGTGTTTTTACCAACTCTGAGCGAGCATAAGTTTGTTACTTTTCTTTGACGATTAGTAAAATATTACTGTCTGCTCCAGTATGTTTAAGGAAAAGGAAGGGAGATGGGAGGAGTGGTGGTCCCCAGAACTTTATAGACCACCGATTTTATAGACATATATATGTATAAACACAATTGGTGTCTATATACAGTCTCTGTGCACTGCGTCAAACAGATCGTTACTAAATGTTCACAATTTATGTGACGTAGTAGTCGCCAGCAATGTTAGTGAGTTCACAGCGACGTTGTAGACACCCTATATAATCGTTTCCTGTGTCCATGTATATATCTATGTTTCTTGCTCAGTCATTGGCTATATGCCGAATCTTGATCTTATGCGTTCTTGAAAACACATGAGAAAGCCGGATTCAAAACCAGCCTTATTTATAGCACTGAAAACAGAAAGCACGTGCGACCTGATACGCGTGAAGCGCAAAACAGAATCATCCAGAAGGTTGAAGGGACATAATTATGATGAAAGTAGAGTAGAATCCAGATGAATCATTTTAAGGAGGAGATAACTTGAGGAGGAGAGAGGTAGTTGAGAAATTTGTGAAAGAAAACCAAGTTGGAAATCAATGGTGAATTAATCTGCAGTGAGAGGGGAGCCAAACTTAAACGAGATTGGAGACATTAAGAGAGAAAATGTTCTGTAGCAATTACGTTATGAATTCATTTGCTTTTATCGTATGCTTGGGGATGCTAACTCTGGCATTTTCTGAATATGAATGGGTGATATAAAAACATGGATCGGAAAAACGCGTGTGATAATATGCGAGAAAATGCTGGTTAAGATTGTAGATGATGTAATTGATGTCATTTTCACGTTTACATATGATTCAATGTTCGTATTGATGATATCCATGCTGTTTTTTGAAGTGAAAATAATTACATTTCGTGTATAAATGTGTGGCATTATTCCTTTTACTGGATTTTCAGTCCTGTCATCTGAAGTGAAATTTTTAGTTTAACTGGAAATATTTGAAGTCACGAACGTGTTCTAGATTCATCCAGTATAAGAAAATGGGTACCAGGACTTTTTGGTAAAAAAAAGTTGGCTGTTTATTGCTAACCACATCATTGATATGTATGGCACTGATGAATGACACATACGGACCTAACTACGCATTTAACATCGTGTTGACACGAGGAAGCAGGTGCCAGAAATCACTTTAGGCACAGCCGACTAAATATAGGGAAGTCTTCCAGCGTTCGTTTGCTGATGCTTGATGTTTATTGTCTATCCACACAAAACATACACAAAGTGAAGAATTAAAAGCTGGAGATCAGCCAACGGCCAGTAGTTAAAAACTGGGATTACCCAACTGTCAGACCACGAGTGTGACCAGATGGAAGGAATGTCTGTCTAGTTAAAAGCGGGGGCTCAGCCAACGGTCAGACCACGAGTGTGACCAGATGGAAGGAACGTCTGTCTAGTTAAAAGCTGGGGCTCAACCAACGGTGAGATCACGAGTATGACCAGATGGAAAGAATGTCTGTCTAGTCGACTGTGCTTTTGTCATCATTAATTCCATAAAATTTCAGATTCAGAGGGGTGCAATTTCCATAAAACTTCAGGGTAGGAGGGGTGCAACTTTGAAAATATCAATACAAAAATCCCGCCATGCATCTCTGTTTAGTTAAACTTAATCATGTCCAGTCTTAAATTTTTTTCTATCCATAATTTCCCTTTACCGGCATGGCACCTGATGATGATGAATACAATATTGTATTTAGAACTATAAAAATAGAATTCACGGCTTTTCTGCAGAAGGGGATCTGTTTAACTGGCCTATGTTTTCGGCCTGGTGGAAATAATGAGTTAATTAAAATAAGCATAAGTAGGACTCAAGCTTCAAGAACAGTTACCTTCGTGGACTGAGTTAAGGAAAATACTTTAGAGTAGCAGCCTTGAACTGCAGAAGACGAGAGTCTTTAATTTGGCGACTGACTTGATGATGCGGATGATGTAGTAATCCCTTAAGGTGTGAGCAGGCAGATTTTAACAGCCCATAGACATTCTGGCAAAAGCATGGGTTCTCCTCAGTTGTATAACCAGGGTGACACACGTGTATGATTTGATGTCGTAAAGTCATAGTTGTATTAGGAAGCGGGAGTTTATGGATGCATGTTTAGTCCCAAAAGGGAAGCATTTCAGTTTAGTAGTATCCCAGGATCCAGTCCTGCCAGGAGCGTAGCGATCTGGTCCAGCTAGCTCGTAACTCTTCCATAAGATTTGGAGAGTCATCTGCAGTGATTACATACTTAGCTGCCGTGCATCTCTCCGTCATCAATGCAGATCATTTGACATACAACAAAAATTAGAAATCGAAGCAAGACATGCAGTGACAATTATATTTTCTCATATTGTCAGACCATCTCCTAACTTCCCTTAGTCGCCTCTACGACATACCTGGAAAGAAAACAATGGCCCTATTCTTTGCACCTTGAATTAGAAATCCATGCCCCGTTTGTCACACGAGAGGGCGACTGACCTGAGGATCTAGCAAGACCAAAAGTATCCTAAACACAGCAGTATATAAAAATATACTTCGTGCATGTAATAGGTAGCTTCAAACTTGTTTGTTCCTTTTGGTTGGTTCAATGTTCTCTAAAGCTTCGTCGACTTTCTATTGCCACTTTCCCCTTTAACAGAAATGTTGTCATATCGTTCACTGTAAGAAACCCTGCACGCTGGCTAAGTAAAATGTATCTCTTAAGGTGATATACGCTCCTCTCAACCAAGAACATTACTCCAATTTGGTTATATCAGAGCTTTACAACCATCACAAAACATTGGAGTTTATCCAGTTACCACGACCTCCAGCAGTTATGTTAATTAGCTAAATAAAAATCGCACGGAACCCTGTATATATATATAATTATATGATGCTTGATTGAGAATCCCAGGAATTGCGAGCCATTAGCTCTTACTTCCTATGTGTAGTGGGGAGGTTTTTGTAAACTTTATTTTATACCCTAGAGACTTCAGTTTTTGGCTTAGTGCATTGCCTATTGATGGATCCTTGTACTCAGAGTGGGTATATAATTGTACAGATGACATGCTACATAGTTTCCGTAAGAGAGGCTCAATATAACGGCATGTCATGTACTAAGGTTTACTGTTGCATGGGTGGTTTGTCTAGTGAGCCATTGGTGAGATTAACATAGTTATATATGGTCTAATCCCTGATCATGTCCCTACCGTCTTTTTTTTCTGTTGATTATTTCCCTTGGTTACTTTTATCAGAAAACGGATATTTATTTATTAACCCAAACCTTTACTCACGCAATTCTCCTAACCACTCCTACAGCCGTACTAAATACATAAATATTTAAATTGATAACATAGAATATATAACGAGATTTTTAAACATACTGAAGGAGAAAAAAAATCAAAGAAAATTAAGAGGGTAGGCACATCATCTGGGATTGGACCGAAAAAGAAATATATATATATATATATATATATATATACGCTCACACACATATAACATAATGGTATGTGCTTTATGTTCATACATTTCGTAATAACATTTCTAGCTCAGGAGTTTCGTGTCGCCAAAATAGATTTTCAAAATAATCATTACAATTAGTGCTTGTTACTACATTCAGGGGACGCCATCGACTTTCAACAGTCTGTCATCAGATTTGTGCTGACAGCAGCAGCGAGTAACTTCCCCTTTAACGTTGATTATCTTCTCCTGCCTACACTTGGACGTCAACGTGAATACCTTCACTAAAAGGGTGTGGTAAGTCTGAGGCTATTAACGTCTCAGGAGATCTTGTCCAGGGATTTTACCAGTAACATTCAAGTAAACTGTGTTTATTTATCATACCTCGGACATGTTGACAAAAGTTGTTCTGTAGACATTTTATTTGTGTCAGAAGTTTATTTGGCTTTATGTTACAGAAGAGAAGATAGGTATTAGATATTATTAGGTCTGTTGATGTGCACACCAGACACGTCCATAGGTGCTCAGATCTCCGTTTCAGTAAATCTCTCAGGGTATAACGGCTGATGGTTCCGGTTCTATGTTGGTTCACTGCTCTTTTTGAAATTATTGTTCAGGGGCTCTCTATGGGCTACGTCCCGTCCATCCTTACTCTCAATTTTCGATATTGACTCATGCTCATTCATCTCAAAATCCTCTCATCGTGAGGACTTACGAAGTTCAATGACTATGTCCGTTCGGTCCATAGGATGACATCTGCTGTGGTGGCGAGGCTAGCTAATTGGTCGGTACGTTCGTTTTCCTCCACTCCCGCGTGTCCGGGGACAAAGATAAGCGTGAGTTTTCGTAGTGATGCCCACATTTTAGCTCTCTCGAATGACTTCTCATATCCCCTACGTACATCAACTGTTTTGACTTTCTGAATCATATTCAGTGAGTCACTTAGTATGCAAGCATGGGAATAGGCTTGCGATTCCAGTCTATTAAGTGCCTGGTTACTGTGACTACTTTCATTGTTAAACTGATGGTTGCTGCGGTAAAGGCACCACTGGCTTCGTGTACTGATCTTCCGTTGGATCTTGCATTAAAGGCTCAGGCGAATATGTGGTGAAGGATGACCGACACGTCCGTGTAAATTACAACATGTGTCATTGGTATTTTCGCATATTAGTGCCTTAACCTCAGCATCCACGCTCACTGAGCTGTGTTCCCTGCACTCTCTATTGAGTGTAATGACGGTCTTGACTGCTTCTTGAAATACCGTTGGAATAGGTATCCATTCCACGCCAGGAGGTGTGTCTTCTGGGGTGCAGATATGTGTAATGGTGTCCTCGACCCGACACATCCACGATTTACTCTCTTGAGCCTAGTTCTCTTCACACGAAAGAGCTCGCTGTGTAGTGGGTGGTCTATGTCAGAAATACCTCACTGTGAGATATACAAGCACACGCCGCATATCAATTCTATGAGATATCCTCGGAAAATCAAGGATAAATATCATTGCCACACAGGGTGTGTCCCTTGTGCAACCAAGGATGATATGCATTGTTTCGTTTTGAATTTTCTCCAGTCTCTTAATATGTTTGTGGCTGGCGATGATAGTGACGCGTGCATATTCAATGACAGGGAAGACAAGAATGTGATAACATGATAACATGATATTGCGATAACATGATATTGTGATATTCAAAGAACTAAAAAAAAAAGAGGTGTGCCTTCTACCCATTACGACACGACGAAAACTCAATCCGGTATTCGGACCACAGAAGGCTGCAAACACTTCACTACAGCATAAACTATAGACATTTTTTTTTTTAATGTTGAAGTAAATACTAAAGATTAGATGGCGGGACAAAATCAGAAATTCAGTTATTTGGAGGCGAAAAATAAACACAAAGATAAAGAAAAGAAAATGATTGGACACACACACTCAGAAAACCAATGTAAGATATGTCTAGAACATTAATGACAAAGACCAACAAGGGAAAAGGAAATAGGCAAGACCTAGGTACACAAGGACAAGAGAGAGCATGCAGGATTGACAGAGATGGAAATCACATAGAATGGAAACATATACGCATGCGGTTGAGTCTGTGGGTCCCACCAATGGCTCACTAGACATACCACACATTCTGCAACAGAAAACCTTAGTAGATGACATACCGTTATATTAAGTTCCTTTTATGAAAGTTTTGTAGCATGTCATCTATACAATTATAGACCTCTGAGTAGAAGGCTCCTGCAATAGACATTGCACTAAAACGAAAGCTGAAGTGGTCTGGGTATGAAAGAAAGACACAAAAAAATCAACCCACTGAACATAGGAAGTAATATAATATTTATATATATATATATATATATATATATATATATATATATATATATATATATATATATATATATATATATATATATATATATATATATATATATATATATATATATATATATATATATATATATATATATATATATATATATATATATATATATGCAGGATTCCGGGCGATCTTTGTTTTTTAGCTAATTAACAAACCCGGAGGTCGTGGTTGTAAAGCTATCATATAACCAGATTGCATTAATGTCCGCGATTGAGAGGAGCGTATATCACCGTAAGAAGTACATTGAGGTACATTTTACTTAGCCAGTATGCAGGGTTTCTTACAGTGAACGATATGACAACATTTCTGTTAAAGGGGAAAGTAGCAATAGAAAGTCGCCGAAGCTTCAGAGAACAATGAACCAACCAAAAGGAACAAACAAGTTTGTAGCTACTTGTTACATGTAAGAAGTATATTTTTTATATACTACTGTGTTTAGGATTATTTAGGATTATTTCGTCCTCTCGTGTGGCAAACGGGGCATGGATTTCTAATTCAAGGTGCAAAGAATAGGGCCATTGTTTTTTTTCCAGGTATATCGTAGAGGCAACTAAGGGAAGTTGGGAGATGGTCTGACATATGAGAAAATATAATTTTCACTGAATGTCTTGCTTAAACAGTTAAGGTGTTCTAGGAGCTTGATTAATTTAATGTATTCTTAATTTCTGGCAAACCACATAGTATCGCTACCCACTTATTGATGAATGTTCTGGCCAGCCTCCTCAACAGCTCATAAATTATTCGTGTATTGCATTTCTCCAATCAGTTGCCAATCTATAAATTTTTTATTATTTTTTTTTCCTTCTACGTTCGTTCGTAACTCCTTGTATAAATCTTATTAAGTAACTGGAAAAGTTGAGCTAGTTTTACTTGTGTGCCTAAATGTGAGAATTCTACACATATTCTATATTAATGTATTGTTCAGGACTGCTCTGTAAACTTTCAGCAGTGTTACTCCCAGTGCTGTTATACGCTAGTGAAACATGGACTCTGTATAGACGGCATGTGAAGAAACTCAATCACTTTCACACAATTTTTTCTCAGAAAAGTAATCAGGGCTACTAACGCTGATGTTAGTGCCAACACCGGCCAACCAGCGCAAAAAGATTGCCAACTTCTGCTATAGGCGATTACCAGGATTGGGTTTGGGTCGATATGAGTCATAACGGATGGGATCATGACCATAATGAGTCATTTAAAAAAAACTTTTGATACAGTGTGTTTTCCTGTTAATGAGTGCAGGGGGGCTTTTTTGGCAGTGGAAATAATGTCCACTTTGCCATAGCTGTCGTCGCGACGTGCACAGGAAGTTACACCTCCAAAAGACAAAAATCCTTGTCCTAACTGTCGATTCAACCCAAAATCTCAGAATGAATCATAACCAGGTTATAATAATATAAACATCATTAAACTTTCGGTCTTAAATATATGTTTATTATTAGATTTCTTATGTCAGTCATTTGCTATCGATAATTATATTCCTACAGCTGTAAGAACTAATGGTTGAGATGATAAGCTGTTACACTTGATTCTACACCTGTAAGAGCTAATAGTTGAGATGATAAGCTGTTACACTTGATAGTTCTACACCTGTAAGAACTAATAGTTGCGGTGATAAGCCGTTACACTTGATTCTACACCTGTAAGAACTAATAGTTGAGGTGATAAGCTGTTACACTTGATTCTATACCTGTAAGAACTAATAGTTGCGGTGATAGGCCATTACACTTGATTCTACACCTGTAAGAACTAATAGTTGAGGTGATAAGCTGTTATACTTGATATTTCTACACCTGTACGAACTAATAGTTGAGGTGATAAGCTGTTATACTTGATATTTCTACACCTGTAAGAACTAATAGTTGCGGTGATAGGCAGTTACACTTGATTCTACACCATTTACAATAAACAAATCTTGCATCTTTCCGAGACTTATAGATGTTGTGAAAAAAGAAATAACTTTTGTTCTAGTCGAAGGCCACGGTAGAAAGTGTGTTAAACAAGACATAGAAGTCATCGGCTGTAGTGCGCGTAGCCGTTACAGCGGCGACGGTTTCCCTTGAGACTTTTATGGTTTCTTTTTTGAACTTACAAAAAATTTGACTGATTTATAATAATTGTTGGTTCTGTTTGTGTGTCTGATATTATCAATTTCCAAACTGACAAAAGGTAATTTAATGAAGTTCATCGTCTGTCTCTGAATATAAATGAATGAGGTAGATACTGCAGTAACACTGTGCGCCAAATGCTTCGATAATATACATAACATAATATGAAAGGGTAAAAATATCAGTTTTACGTTGAACAACAAATACAATCAATATGTATTTATCGAGATAGGAACAAACAAATACAGATATAAATAATAAAGTCGAAAGAAGATATAAATAATAAAGTCGAATGAATATATAAATAATAAAGTCGAATGAAGATATAAATAATAAAGTCGAATGAAGATATAAATAATAAAGTCGAATGAAGATATAAATAATAAAGTCGAATGAAGATATAAATAATAAAGTCGAATGAAGATAACATGTCAGCGATGTGATAGATACTGAAAGGTATCTAAATACAACATAAGAAGGAGAGAGGAGAGAACGTCTCTGACGATAGCCAGGAACTAGGCGCTTGACCACACCAGAGATGTGGTTCTACAGAAGAATGCGGAGCATACAGAAGCATGGAATGCCAGAAAAACTAATGTAGAGGTGTTGATAGAGTCAAATGCGAAACGGAACTTAATCAACAATATAGGAAAAAATCAATCTTTTTTTTTGCCCACTTCATGAGACAGGCAGGTTTAGAGAACATAGTCAAAACAGGCAAAATTGAAGGCAACAGAGACAGAGGGCGACAACGTGAGAAAATATTAGACAGTTTGACAACCTGGCACGGCAAAGAAACAACAACGACCTTGATACATAATACTGTGAACAGAGTGCTGTGGAGAGCCATGACCGCCTACGTCAGCCGGCATTGCACCTGATGATGATGACCAATGTCATTAACGAGGTAATCTTATAGTAAATAATAATATAACTCATTAGAACTAAAGTAATTTTTAGACTTTGGATTCCTTTCATTAAAAACTCTAGCAGTCGGTCCACGTTATCAATAACACCGGGGAGAGTTATGAATTTCTATCATTGATTACCTGCAGCTGATAGCCCTTTACAGCTGGCTTCTTCAATCATGATCAGGTTACAAGTGGGATGAATAACCACGTCCCTAACCGTTTAGTCACGTAAAGAATGCATCGCTTCAACAACAACAAAAACAGACTATAATTTGGGACGATGCTCGGTTAGAATCAACATTTCTACACTAGTATGAGCTGACAATTTTGCATTTTAAAGGCGTAGAGGATTGACGTCTTTGTACTGGGTTTTATAAATAGTTTTCCCACCCTTCTGAATGAAGAGAAACGCCGTTTTAAAAAAGTACTATTCATAGCCGTAATATCAAGCGATAATACACAAAGAACTTCGGAATAATTTCTCTTATAAGCAAGACTCACGCCCCGGGATGGCGCCCGCGATCTCTTCAGCGCGCCCCGAGAGAACGCACGCCATCTCTTCAGCGCGCCCCGAGAGAACGCACGCCATCTCTTCAGCGCGCCCCGAGAGAACGCTCGCCATCTCTTCAGCACGCCCCAGGATGGCGGCCGCGATCTCTTCAGCACGCCCCGAGAGAACGCCCGCGATATCTTCAGCACATCCCGGGATGGCGCCCGCAATTTCTTCAGCACACCCCCAGACCGGCGCCCGCGATCTCTTCAACACAGTCAAAAAATGACTTAATCACTGTTCATGTATATCCACAATCGAAGTTTCTACACTTGCAAGAATTGATAGTTGAGGTAATGAGATGTTACACTTGATATTTCTACACTGGGACGAGTCATTCTTCTTCTTTCTGTCCTCATGTACCTTTCGGTGTTGAGGGGAGAGTGAGTGTACGCTCTTTTGCCCTTCTATCTGCCTCCTCTGCTGTTATATTTCCGAGTGTCTCTAATACACTATCTATCCACCTGTTACGAGGGCGTCAAATAGGTCTCCTGTTTTCGTATCGTTTGTTAAGTGTTTTTTTGATAATACTTTGCTCTTTCTGTCTGGTTATGTGGCCGTACCATTTAACTTGTTGTTTCTGTATGTATCCTATTGTTGGCTTGATCCCTAATTTTTTCCTTAGTGCTTCATTCCTGATTTTGTCTCTCATGCTAACTCCAATCATACGTCTCACACATTTCATTTCAGTGGTGTTAATCTTATGTATTGTTCTAGAATCTAATATCCAAGTTTGACACTGATAACACAATGTTGGTAAGAAAATGGTGTTGAAAAGCGCTTTCTTTGTTTCTAGTGTAATAGGACGAGTCATTAGGGTCATGAACTATGATAATCGGTATTTATACACGGTATTGCATATTGGGACCATGAACAAGATGAATAGACATTTGTAAAATGTTAGTTACATTTTATTTGAACTATCCTTCATTTCTACACTCAAGGCGTTAGGTTCTTAATCCATGTCAAATTCATGAAACTGTCTTCGGAAGCTTACAATTTCAGAGCTGAAAAAACTTATATATGTGTCATCATTACAGCGACATGGATTCTAATAATTTGTCCAGCTGTGCCTAAAGCCTCAAATACTGTGCACATTCAAACATTTCCAGCGAGGAAAACAGCAATTTTCCCTGAAAGAGATATTAAATCCCTTTGTCTTGATTATTGAATCCCTGCAGAAGACGGATGTGTTGGGCCATTGGCGCAAAATAAAATGACAACATAACGCATTTCCATTTTCTGGACTACATCCAAATAGAAATCTTGTAGGACCATTGTCCTGTGAAAGAAATCCAGTGGGAATTTTAGAGTGAACGCAGAAGTAGAAGAAGATTATTGAATCCATCAACAGCCATGATATTTTGCTGAATCACATTACGGAAACTGAAGATGTGAAATCTGTGACAGTTTAGATGTTATATCTATCCCTGCCAGATGTTGTCCACTTATATCATGCAATTGCTGTATTCAGTGGTTACAATATTATACTAGTATAATCATATTATATCATAGATCAGTATTTGTTACATGAAGATATGAACATAGACGAATCACGACTCAAGTGTGAATCAATTATCACTTCTTCTTCTTCTTTCTGTCCTCATGTACCTTTCGGTGTTGAGGGGAGAGTGAGTCTACGGTCTTTTACCCTTCTATTTGCCTCTTCTTCTGTTATATTTCCGAGTGTCTCTATTACACTATCTATCCACTTTTTACGAGGACGTCCAGTAGGTCGACTGTTTCGTATCGTTTGCTAAGTGTTTTTTTTTAAATAATACTTTGCTCTTTCTGCCTGGTTATGTATTATCACTGTATAATTATAAAAAAACAAGTACTTCTGCACGATAGTTTTGCGAACTGATCTCATATAGCGTCACTTATCTTGGTATATCAGATTTTTACCGTATTGTTTATTGGCTTGCGCTAAAAAGTATATGAGAAATGATCTGTCCTATTATGGGATACCCATAACATAGGTCAACAATTAGTGAGGAATGACATGAAACAATTTGACAGTTGTTGACAATGAGGAGCGGATGTCAACAATAGATCATATCAACAATAATTTTTCTATATCAATTAAATTATGTGAATATGAAACATCCAAAAAGAACAAAACAACAATGATAATTAATCAGCAAGATTACTGAAGAACGGGCGATAAGCATAAAAATACACGGGGAGAAACTACAACAATTAGAACTTTATCAATATTCCTGACACATAATCACAAATGATGGCAGATGTGAAACAGAAGTTAGAAGGAGAATAGGGAGGGCTAAAAGTACTTTCAATGACATGAGGAAAATATTAACATCTAAATAAATTAAAAACAGGCTAAATATGAGAATTATAAAATGCTACATCTATTCTATATTAATTTATGGCTCAAAAACATGAACAATAAACAATTAATTAGAAGACAGAATGGATGCATTTGAAATGTGGATATATAGACGTATAGGAACAATATCATGGAAAGAGAATAAAACAAACAAAGAGGTTCTAACAACACTTAGAATGAAGAAAGAATTATTAAAGGAAATAAAGATCAAGCAAATAAAATATTTTGGACATATTAAATGACATGTCACCTTGTTGAAGACCTTACTTGAGGGTAAAGTCGATGGGAGGCGAGCAAGAGATAGGCAGAGATACAAGTGGGAGAGTAACATCACAAGATGGACAGGTTACAGTTTAGCAGAGTGCCAAAACAATAGACAGGTGATGTTGGAGGTATGTTGCAGTCAACTTTCGTTGCGGAGACGACACTTGATAATGATGAATTTGAAATGTCTTTCGAATAATCTGGGGAAAAAACTAATAATGTAGATTTTTCGTACTTTATATATAGAAAATGTATGAGGGATAAAAAATGTATGAGGAATAAACAATGTATGAGTGATAAATAATAATGTATCATAATTAAGACGGGAGGAGAATACCTGAATCCTTGATAGTTGGTTCGTTGGAAGGGAGGATAAAAAAAAATTGTGCACGTAATTTATGGACAGCCCTTTAGTCAAAATACGTGACGTTGTGAGTGATCAGCACGCAGGTTTACTCTGGGAGAGGGTTTGATATATTTTGTATGCAAAATCTGCTATTTTTTGTAACAACCGACATTTTCTGTGATGTCCGTGTTTCGTTCAGGGATAATTTAGAAGACCTTACTGCTAATCATGTTTAGCAACAAGTAAATATTTTATTGTATCTGGCTTTTATGTTCCTCAAAGAGAAGCAGATATTTTTACTGCTAAAAAAACGCTCCACCTCTACGCTTTTTAGTCTAATTCGATAAAAACAAAATGTCACACAAGTTATGTATTTAATTCGATGTGTTTAAATGAAATCAATTTTATTTGAAAGTGTTCGTTCTCAAACTCCCCCTGGAACTTTCCTGTAGCAAAACAATGGTCCTATTATAGTGAATATTTTCCTGGTCCAAAAAAGGGAGATTGTTTTGCGATTTATTTGCGTCAATAGTCCAGAATATCCTACTTCGGTGGTAAATGTTGTATTCCCTTCAAAAGATAGCTGTAATGCACCATCATCTTCCGTCTCTGACCTTAATGACACACTGATAGTTCGTTCATTTCTTGATTTTGTATGCTCACTTTTTGTATTGTTTGGAAGACAAAGAAGAAAGTGGATTGAAAGAGTTACCAACTTCTGAGACGTCACAATATTACTGCATATCAAGACACCAAACCTGTCATAGCCCGAAAAACGATCGTCATTTAGTCATGTGACGTTTCATAGTCACAGCAAAAAAAAAAGACAATAGATATAATTGTTCTAATATTTACTTTCGTTTACACGTCGTGTTTTAGCTTTACAGTCTAGTTGGATTTACAAATCAATGTTATGGAAAAATATGAGAAATTTAAATTTAGATAGAAATATAACAAAAATTATTGAAGCACTATACAAAGTAACAAGTAGTGGTGTTTTAATTATTGTTGATATTGAAACCTTTTTCAACACAACTGTAGGGGTTTGACAAAGATGCATTATCACCATGCAGTGTTATTTAACATATTCGTGGAACAAAACTTACACGAATCACTACAGAACAATTAAACAGCAATTTCAGTTGGTGGTAGCCATCTGTTGAACTTGTGGTTTGCAGATGACATTGATCTTCTGGCTAGCAATGAGAAAGAAAGTCAAGAGCTTCCTTTTGAATTTGAAAAAAAAAACATGCAAAACTTATGCTATAGAAATAAATATCAAGAAAAACAAAATAATAGAACACAGAAATAGCAACACTACTGTGAATGAATGGAAAAAACTAGAAGGTGACACCTTTAAATGCTTAGGATCTTATATGAGCGGCGATGGAAGCACTAACAAAGAAATAAAGATTAGACTTAAAATAGCCTCGACTGCAGTGTCCAGATTAAATACCATAAAGAAGAGCATAAAAAGTACAGAAGAGAAGATAAACCTATACAAAAATCTCTAATAATACCTATTATTTTGTACAGATATGAGAGTTGAATAATCACAGTGGAAATGGAGAGGAGAATACAGTCTTTTGAAAACAAGTGTTAGAGACGAATATAGAGCATTCGTGATACAGAACATAAAACCAACATATATATGGAATAACCAATTAAATACTGGTACATGTCAACAAGAACATCTCTTGGCAGTGGTGAACTGTCACAAATTTGTGTGATTTAGCCACGTGATGAGAAAAGATTCCCTTTCCAAAACTATCCTGCATGGAACAATTAATCGTAGAAGAAGAAGTGAAGTACAAAAAAACTATGGATTGATAATAAAGTGGAATCCCTTTATTGAGCATACTTTTATAACAAATTTCCCCATTTTATACTTTTCTAAATCTTCAGTTTTATGTATTCGTTATTTGTTTGTACTGTATCTAGCAAATTTCTCTTATTACATGGGCCTACATATTTAACAGGTCCGGGCCACGTTGATCTAGTGGGATGTGACTGTATTAAAGATATGTCCAGATTTTATCCTCCAAACTTAAACTAAACTGAGAGCGGGATTTTTGTGTTGATATTTCCAGAGTGGCATCCGTACTGCCCTGAAGGGGTACGGGTTTGATGATGATGATGAAATATCTATAACTTCTTTTTCATGTGGTCAAATATGTTTGATTTGTTTGGTACAATTATTTTATATTGTATGCCAAATTATGAAATATGAGTATTTTTTCTTTTATTTTCGCTGTATACCTCCCACTTTGTTCCTTACAGAGTCAGCGTTAAAGGAGTTTTCTGCAGACGGCCGTTGTCTGTGTTTCATATATGTGTCTTTTCGTTGACTCTTGTATTTCTGTATCCATCTTTTGCATGGTCTACCAGTGACTTTTTATCCATCGTGTCCGTGTCTGTATAGTAATATTTAGGAACACTATCTGATAGTAGTGTGGAAGCATGTGAAAACCACTGAATCTGTTGTTTTCTGATGTAATCAAGGTTTATATGTATGTGCCTACATTATTACTTGTAAATATAATTTGTTGACAATTTTCAGATGACATGTGAAATGTTATAAATTACATTCTTTTTTTTTAAATATCCATTCTAGTTCACATGGCGAAAATAACTTTACTTGTGTTAGTGGCGGTTGCACTGTTAGCCTTCCTCACACTGACAGCGGTAGAAGGTCGATCTCGAGACAGGCACTGGAGGGATAAACGTCAACATCGTGAGAAGAGCCATTCGGACGAAAATGATAAAACTGAGCACCATAAAAATAAGCAGAAAGAACAACTCACAAGACAAAATCGATTTCGGTAAGACTCCGTGCAGATACTTATCTTGCATGTATAATTCACAGAGCAATGTTTATGACGCGTTATCCTCTATTCTTACGCCTCATCTCTCCCTTTAAAAGTATGATTATTAGGTTCATTATGCATCAATGAAATCGCTGGCAGGTTCACTTATACATATTTCTTTTTATATTCGCTGTTCTTCTGTTCTTAGTACTCAATTATTTGTGTCTATATTTAGGCCCCTTTAGGCATATCCTTTGTCCGTGTATGTTGGAGCTTGTGTGTATGTTTGTGTTGTGTGTGACGCTTGTTCATGCTGTACAATCTCGTAGTTTACTACTCCCTATCTTAGATAAATCAAATAATTCAGATTCACGCGACACTGGTAGTGATTTCGATGTCCGACGTAGATCAAACAGTTTCGTTTAAACCTAGTTCGACGTCTTTGGTTATGTTTGGTTACGATACCTACAGCGACAGAAAGTTCAAACATACTTGACTGTGGTTAGCTTTCAGGATGGTGTTCGTTGTACAGTACACGTGAATCAGTTCTCTCGTATGGCCTCCCTACTAGCGATATGACTACAGACGTCCATAGTTCAGTGGCAGGAACGTATTTGCTACCGCGCCGAAGTCAGATGTGTCAGGTCATTGGCTCAAATAAAACGTCGATTTAATGGCAAATATACCTGGTCAAGGCCGTTTATAATGGTTGTTGAGGGAGAGTGGTTGTTGAGGGAGAGTGGTTGTTCAGGAAGATTAGTTGTTGAGGAACAGTGGTTGTTGGGGAAGATTGGTTGTTGAGGAAGAGTGGTTATTGAGGGAGAGAGGTTGCAGATATCAAACATATCCCCGTCCTCTTCCCCTGGCAAGTGGAGCACGACATTTTATCCAAAAGAAATATGATACAAATAGAACAGAACTCTTCCTTATTGGTTTTCATGATACAAATATAACTCTTCCTTACTGGTTTTCATGATACAAATAGAACAGAACTCTTCCTTACTGGTTTTCATGATACAAATAGAACTCTTCCTTACTGGTTTTCATGATACAAATAGAACAGAACTCTTCCTTACTGGTTTTCATGATACAAATAGAACAGAACTCTTCCTTACTGGTTTTCACACAAAATATACTCAAACATTCTTTCCCCCCTCCCCCCACAAAATAACAACACGCTGTTACTGTTAATTTAGGTAGACCCCTCACCTTCCCTAACAAAGTCGTAATAGAGATATCGCTATCAAATGACAACAGATGCCCATGCATATGGTCGTGTGACCCCGAACTTAGTTAGCAGTAGTGTATATGCCCCATGTCTTGCCCGGACAGAAAAATTCCAAGGAATGATTATGTGAATTAAACATATTACTATTATGGTGATACGTAACGTCATGATTGCACTGATGCGCATATTGATTGCATCTGTCTTCATCAACCTTTACTTGCTAAAGCAGACTGTGGTCTTCCTTACGTGAAGGAGGGCCTGGTCAGACTTAGTTTTCAACAGCTCGTAGCCTACTTAAGCCCAACTTCTCAACAAAAAGCTGGCCGTGATTGAGAAAGAGCTATAGATGTCCAAACAACAGGAACAAACGGTGTGTCAACAGCAGCAATACTGATAAGTTCGGAAATTTTCTCTACTCAATCTTAAAAAATAAATGCTAGTGTCATTAAGATAAAGGGAGAGATTATGAAAAAAAGACACACAAAATTCCAACGTACTTCTGAGTTACACGTGATAATAGTCTGACATGTAACCAATACATTAATAAAGCATGAACAAGGACTAGGGAGAAGTTTACTTTCATGAGAAGTTTACTTTCATGAGAAGTTTACTTTCATGAGAAGTTTACTTTCATGAGAAGTTTACTTTCATGAGAAGTTTACTTTCATGAGAAAACTGTGCGGAAACAATGGAAAATATTTACCAAAGTTGACGAAGAGGGCAAACAACGATACCTGGAATATGGATACATTTCCACAAAAGCTGGATGTTTCAGAACAGTGACAAAAATAAAACAGTAGCACAACATATTGTTCTTTGGACTACATCTTGCTGGTAAACGAGTGACACCTTCCTACTAAAAGAAAATTCCAGTGGGAGTTTGAGAAAGAATGCAAAATGATATGGCAAATTACATTGTGTCCAGTGACAAATAACACATTCAATGAGATAGATCATTTGAAAATCCAAGAACCTAGGGTTGTCTGGAAGCTATGAAAGCAACCATTATAGTTACATTGTATTAAATTGAAAAGTTACATTGCATGCTTAGTCATCGAATTAAATGCAAGTTTCAAAATCTAGCAGTGGACTAGACTGAAAAGATACAGTTTTGTTCACAAGGACAAACAACTTTGTAGATAAATCCCAGACCTGCCTAAAGTATATTCCAGAATAAACACATTAGAGAGATGAGCATGAGTTATCTTTTCATATCCAGACTTCGGTGAAAAGAAATTTTCTACGAGAGTAAACAGAACAGTGTGCAACATAGACATTAACTCTGTCTCCTGAATTATAAATATCCATAGGACATATGGATATGGATCAGTATACGAGGGATTGTCAAAAATTAATGTCTCTAATTTTTTAAAAAATTTAAGTAAATACTGTAGCGGTATGCAATTTGTTAATTTTGCGAGAATCTCCAAACACTTTTCTGCACTGTATAGCATAACCAACCTGTTTTATAAACAAATTGCATGACAGTAACCGTTTAAAATTGGCTGTCAAAGAAGTACGGTTAAACAACAATAGGTCTATGTTATAAAATTTCTAAATGCTGAACTCGAGACCCCAATTTGCATCAACTAACGTTTAAATAGTGTTTATGGAGATTCAACAGTGGATGTTTGCACTGTCCGACGTTGTGTACATTGCTGTGACGAAATTGAAGTAGGTCAATCCTCAATGGATGACGCGAAGCGGAGTGGTCGTACGTCTACCGCAGTGACCCCACACAACATTCATCGAGTTGATGACATCATTCTTGGTCATCGTTTGGTAACACTGGATGAACTGTATGCCGGCCCCTTGCATGCCATATGTTCATTAGTAAAAGTAGTGTCCGGAACATCATTAAAGATCTGGGTTATTCATAGTTTTGTGCACGTGAGGTTCCTAGAATGTTGACAAACAGACATAAAGAAACAAGGAAAACCATAGTATAGACTATAGTTATTAACCTTCTGCTTCATTACGAAACAAGCAGATGAGTTTTTATCGAATATTGTGACAGGTTCATTCTTTTAAACCAGAATCCAAGAGACAGACAATGTAATGGCATCACACAACATCGCTAACAAGAAAGTTCAAAAGTTCATCATCGGTAGGGAAAGTTATGACCTCCATCTTTTGGAGTGAGAATGGTGTGATTTTTCTCGACTAATCGGAACAAAGCAACACAGTGAATATATATATATATATATAAAGTGTCATATTCTTTCCAGCGCGTGTTTTTCGCCGTGGATACTCTGAACACTTCTCTGTTTCGGACAAGCAAGCCCTCTAGAATCAGCCCTTCGATACTATCATGTCGATTTAAGTGTCCACAATACTGTAGCTACCTTCTTATGATGGTATTTAGAAGCCACCCTTCATTTAGTTTCAGTAATTTCAAAACTTCAATGTTCTTCTTTTTCTCTGTCCATAATATTCGTAGGATCTTTCTGTAGTACTCCATTTCAAATGAATGTATTCTTTTGAATATTGTCTTGCTTAAAGTCCAAGTCTCGCATCCTATTGTTGCCACTGGAAAAACACATGAACTTAAAAGAGTTGGTTACTTTATTGTCGTTATTACTACTTTCGGAATTTCTAGACACCTTACTCCCGTAATTTAACACAGTGAAGCAGACGCTATATTGAAACTTTGAAGAAGCTTAGAAGTCGTCTTCTCGACTTCACCATTAACAGATCAGAGAAGTGTTACCATTAAAGATGTTACTCTCTCCCACTTGTATCTCTGCCTACCTCTTGCTCGCTTCCCTTTGACTTTACCCTCACGTAAGGTCTTCAATAAGGTGTCATGTCTTTAATGTGTCCAAAGTATTTTTTTGCCTGATCTTTATTTCTCTTAGTAGTTCTTTCTTCATATTAAGTGTCTTTAGCACCTCTTTATTTGTTTCATCCTCTTTCCATGATGTTCTCCCTATTCTTCTATATACCCACATCTCAAACGGCATCAATTTTGTCTTCTAATTGTTTATTTAGTGTCCATGTTTCTGAGCCATACATTAATATGGAATAGATGTAGCATTTTATAATTCTCATTTTTAACTTGTTTGTAATTTGTTTAGATATTAATAATTTCCTCATGTCATTGAAGGTAGCCAGTCGTATTCTCCTTTTAACTTCTGTTTCACATCTGCCATCATTTGTGACTATGTGTCCAAGATATTGATACTGTTTTACTTGTTGTAGTTTCTCTCCCTGTATGTTTATGTTTACCTCCTGTTCTTCTGTGTCTGTCAATGAGCATGCCAATGTGATAATTTTAGCAAAGACAAGGAAGAGCAATGGTCTTACAAGAAAACATCACAGATAAAATAAATCTATTTCAATAGGAAAACAGAAAAATAGTTATAACTATTAAAAGCAAAATTTGTTTGCCTCAAGCACGAAACATATGGTTATGAGACTTGAGCAATGGCATTTCTCAATGGAACAGAAAATATCAGCATTTGAAACAAAATGCTATAGAAGGGTCTTAAGAGGACAAAGAGATGATCCGAGACGTCCAGAAAGACCTGCACACGATCAAAGATTGGCTCTTCAAAACCATTTTTTTTTTAAAAACACAAGGTAACATATTTACAAAATGTGATAACAAACACGAGTGTGAAAGATTAATCATAGTGAACAATTCCAGGTAGAAGACTGTTTCACACATCACCGGACACAATATACCGGTGATCTTTGAATATGACATTTGAAGAAGCAAGAACAAGAACAAAGAACAAGAGATGCATAGAGTGTCAGTGAGAACAGCAATCTGCGAAGAACATGACACAGAAAATAACGGTGATAAAGAGTTTATTCTTCTTCTTCTGCGTTCAGCATCTGTGGTCATGCTATACCGTCAGGCCTGTCGTCAAGACGAAGTCCATTTTCTTCTCCAGGTCAGAGCGGCTGCCACATAGCTTTTGCCTCAAGTCTGTATCCTCTGGCCAGGTCTGCTGCCTCTGCTCTTTGTATGTTGGGCAGTCCTGAAGTATGTGTTCCGGGGTCTGGGTTCCGGATCCACATGGATATTTATTTGTGTATGAGATCCTTAATCGGTAAAGGTGACCCAACAGTCTGCAGTGGCCTGTTCTAAGGCGAAATATTGTGGTCTGTTGATATCTTTGGAGGAGAGAAAGAGTTTAAAAATGGATGAAGTTGGGACATTCTCTGCATTAGTTTACTCTACAGATTAAGCAATACATTTATTAACAAATATTGACAGAGATGACGTGAAATGAAGATTTATATACCACACATTTAGGAAGCAAGCTAGAAGTATATCTATAAATATATTACGCTGAGCTCAAGGCAACCTACAGTAGAGTTTAGATTTCAAATAACAGTGAAATAAAGTTTAAAAATAAAACACTGGACTAGATGAATTAAAAAAAATGGGCGAGATATAAATCAGTGGTGGCAGTATTATAAGGGTGAAATGAAGTCTATAGTAGACATATTTTTATGTGTATTTCGTGCTGACAGGAATTTACAATAAATTCTTCTTTTGTCCTTGCCCTGTCATGTTAATCTATTCCTAGTCTTTTTCTGCATAGTATCAGACCAGTTGTTCTCAACCTTTCTTCTACAAGCGCCCCACCCCTTCGTGTTAGAACAGATTTTCTTCTGTGGCCCGATGAGACCTACAAAGAGCATGTCCACTTTCTTCAATGAAATCATATCATCATCAGGAAGTATATCTTGGATATCAGCTAATGTATCCAGACATCAGCTAATATATCTTGGATATCAGCTAATGTATCCAGGACATCAGCTAATATATCTTGTATATCAGCTAATGTATCCAGGACATCAGCTAGTATATTTGGATATCAGCTAGTGTATCCAGACATCAGCTAGTATATCTTGGATATCAGCTAATGTATCCAGGACATCAGCTAATATATCTTGTATATCAGCTAATGTATCCAGGACATCAGCTAGTATATTTGGATATCAACTAGTGTATCCAGGACATCAGCTAGTATATTTCGATATCAGCTACTGTATCCATGACATCAGCTAGTATAACTTGAATATCAGCTAATGTATCCAGGACATCAGCTAGTATATCTTGGATATCAGCTAATGTATCCAGGACATCGGCTAGTATATCTTGGATATCAACTAGTGTATCCAGACATCAGCTAGTATATCTTGGATATCAACTAGTGTATCCAGGACATCAGCTAATATATCTTGGATATCAACTAGTGTATCCAGGACATCAGCTAATATATCTTGGATATCAACTAGTGTATCCAGGACATCAGCTAATATATCTTGGATATCAACTAGTGTATCCAGGACATCAGCTAGTATATCTTGGATATCAACTAGTGTATCCAGGACAGTATGTACCCCGGTAACAGTCATTAAAGGTAAAGGTGTGTCCCATGGCTGCAACCTGCCGTCGAGGATGAAGATAACTCTTCATATACTAAGACACAACAACTATTATGTGTGGTGGCCAGTTTCCTTCTTGCTGTGTTTACCTTCCTAACCCATGTATCGGGTACCCATTGACAGCTGAGCTAACTGGAGGTGTGGTCATGTCAGGTGAGAAATCACAACCCAGACTTTTTTTCCTCTCTGGACGTGGTTTCAAACCTTGTACGTTATAACCCAGGGATAGTAAACAAGCTCACTATCAACTAGGCTGAAGCTCTACCAAGAAGTCATTGCATCCTTTCAAAAATCTCCTGCCACTCTTTAGCTAATCTTCCTGCTTTTGTGAGCGTCATTTTCAGTTGGTTGATGATATCTTGCGTCCATCTTCTTCGTGGTCTACCCATTTTTCTTTTCCATTGCACCATATCTTGCATTATGGTCTTTTCTAGTCTGTCTTATCGTTTGATAGTAGGAAAATATAATTTTCTAGAACACTTAGTTTTTTAACCAGTTTTCTTGTACTCTCAATTCTTTCAGAATGGCTCAATTAGTGATGTTTTTGTCCCATGGTATTCTGTGGATTCTTCTGTAACATTTTATTTCAAATACTGCTTGTTTGTTTCACACCTTATTGATGAATGTCCAATATTCACATCCATATATTGCGACTTGAAATAGCTGGCTCTAAAAAAAGTTAGTTTTGTTATCTTGTTGCTGCTTGGCCATATTATTTTCAATTGTGTCAGTTGTTTATGCACTGACCAACCCACATCTGACTTCTCAACAGCAATCCTGTTTATAAGAGAACTTAAGTATTCGAAACTGGAAACTATGTTGTATTAAATATTGTCCAAATAGTGACCTTTCTGTCCCCCCCCCTCCCCTCTAGATAGGTCCAATATTTGTCCGTGGCTACCCAGAACGTTTAGTGGACCGGGGGCGGCGCCCATATGATTCACATTAAAAACTACTGGTCTATATGCCTCAGGTTGCAGCATATAGTCTCAATCACATTTTGTATACATCATCATGATTTGTATACCAGAATGTAATGTTCATATCAAACACAGAAATCACTGTTAAAGCAGAATTTCTTCTCTAGCAGCAATCCATGGAGAGATATGTGGGCATCTTACCATGACATGGACCCAATGTCATTCTTTAACTTCCGCTGGAATTGGGAGACGATCAAAGATGACCCATGGTGGCATGGGTAAGTCAGTCAGGACATTGAGCAGTGATGTTTAATTGTTGTTATAGAGATGTGTGATTTACTCATTGTTATTTCAGATAATTTGTGGAAATTTCTCATTGTTATTTCAGATCATTTGTGGAAATTACTCATTGTTATTTCAGATCATTTGTGGAACTTAGGCCTACTTATTATTATTTAAGATAATTTGTGGAAATTACTCATTGTTATTTCAGATAATTTGTGGAAATTACTAATAGTTATTTCAGATCATTTGTGGAACTTCGGCCTACTTATTATTATTTCAGATAATTTGTGGAACTTAGGCATACTTATTATTATTTCAGATCATTTGTGGAACTTAGGCCTACTTATTATTATTTCAGATCATTTGTGGAACTTACTTATTATTATTTCAGATCATTTGTGAAACTTACTTGTTATTAATTCATATTCTGTATAAGACTTATGTTATCTAACTTATTGTCATTTCAGATATTTTTTTTATTTATGTTATTTTATTGATCTTCTTCTTCTGCGTTCATTCTCACGCTCCCACAAATTAACAAGATGCCATCCATTGAACGGATTGCGTTGTGTCATGGTTTACAGCTCTATTGTGATATCGGCGCCTTTCGGCCTGTCACATCCAACTTCAGCATGGTTTCATGGCTATTTTGACCATATATGGGATAGGACAGCCAACTCCAACCTATAATTTCCTTAGTCACCTCTTACGACATGCATGATGGGGCATGCTGGAAATGTTTCTTGACAACCACCTCTTTTTGTAAAGCTGTGGGACGACCTTATATGTATAAAATCTAGATGACCGTGCAAAACCCATAAAATTAAACTCAAGCCTTAGGAATGAGATAACTGAGAAATATGCACAAGAAGAAGAAGAAACGTTGTTTTAAAATAGATGACCTGCTAAGGGGTCTAAATTTCAACCTTCTACAGACCAAAATAGAACAGTTGTGATTAGATACACTCAGTCAATTTTTGTCACTTTCTGAGAGCATGGTCAACCAAGTACCGTTTCTGTTTGTTACTATTTGTATATAATTACCAGACAGCCAGAGAAGTTCTCATGATCAGATGTGGGCTTGGGTAACACAATCATGATAGTAAAAATTGTAAATAAGTAAATACTTTTTAATGTTTATATATAACATAATAATGTTAGTCTGCTTCAGTCTTGGTATATTTCTTAACTTCTGATCAACATTGCATAATGTAGGTCTACCCTAGACGTGTTATATTTCTTAACTTCGGATCAATATTGCATAATGTAGGTCTACCCTAGACGTGTTATATTTCTTAACTTCGGATCAATATTGCATAATGTAGGTCTACCCTAGACGTGTTATATTTCTTAACTTCTGATCAACATTGCATAATGTAGGTCTACCCTAGACGTGTTATATTTCTTAACTTCGGATCAATATGGCATAATGTAGGTCTACCCTAGACGTGTTATATTTCTTAACTTCGGATCAATATGGCATAATGTAGGTCTACCCTAGACGTGTTATATTTCTTAACTTCGGATCAATATTGCATAATGTAGGTCTACCCTAGACGTGTTATATTTCTTAACTTCTGGTTGATAGTGCACAATAGTAGTCTGCCCCAGACTTATATTTGTTAACTTTTGGTCAATATTGTACAACGCGAGTTAACCCCAGACGTTTTCTACCTCCTAGACGTTTTGTATAGAACATTTTGCCAACATTGCACACTATGAGTCTCCCCAGACTTGTTTTATTTCCATATTTCCATAATAATATACAATTTCATATCAATCTAATGTTCACAATAGAAATATTGATTCAGACGTTAACCGTGATAGTTAACAGAGTGTGAGGTCATCTTGTGAAGAGTATATATTCCAATTTGTGTCCACAGAAAACATGTCTGTGAACGTGAGTCAGAGGAAATCATAAATAACACTGTCTCAAGTAATGATGTAATGCGTCACTTTAGTACCACATCTCAGATCTGTGATGAGTCAGAGACAGCTTACAAATGTACAATGACGTAAGGACTTTTACTGGTTAATAACCTACTACACCATACCCACTTTCATGCAATATTTATGTGAACCTTACATGAATCATTGATTGTGTCATTTCTTTTTTCTATCAGGGAAACTTGAGTGCTTAGAGTAATGTTTCCCACAGTGTGGCCTAAGTTCTACATGGGGGAAATTTGAATATTTTTGCAGCACGTTATAAAAAGATAATGTATTTTTACGTCACCACTGATATAGTAATTGGCCGACTGTTATGCTGAGGGATGAGGTGGCCGACTGTTATGCTGAGGGGGGAGGTGGCCGACTGTTATGTTAAGGGAAGAGGTGGCCGACTGTTATGCTGAGGGAGGAGGTGGCCGACTGTTATGCTGAGGGATGAGGTGGCCGACTGTTATGCTGAGGGGGGAGGTGGCCGACTGTTATGTTAAGGGAAGAGGTGGCCGACTGTTATGCTGAGGGAGGAGGTGGCCGACTGTTATGCTGAGGGAGGAGGTGGCCGACTGTTATGCTGAGGGAGGAGGTGGCACAAACATTTATAAGATGTTGAAGTGGGGCATGATCCAGATAAATGATGGAAAACACTGGTCTAGAGAGAATTATATGAATGTGAGCAATTATTTCCCTTTATGTTCCTTTACACAAGATGTTTTTGGAGTGTGTGTTTGTGTGTCTGTCTTTAATGGTTGAGGTCATAAGAGATGATTGGGAGATGAGGCTGAGTCAGCTAAAAATAAGGGAAATAATCACTTTTATTATAATAAAAAAAAGGAAAGAAAACATGGAAAAAAATGTATTAAAGCAATCTTTGACATCAGGGAATACTTTCCTTTTTCAGCAACATCAAATGATCAGAAATAGAGTATTTGTACAACGAGCACCAATACTGAAATTTTCAATAATCCTGAAAATAGTGAACTCAAATTTTCACCTGGGTAGTCTAGAGAATGTTACATGAAATTAAAAACTGCTTGTTGTTGATTGAAACAGAGTCCCTCGTAAACTATAAAGTCATGTGAACACAGGGAATCATCATTCAAAAGAGAACACCATTTGAATTTATCTGTGATTTTTATTTGTCATTTTGTATACTTTGTGTCTACAGCCAAAGAAAATCATGGTAAAGTCTCATAGCATAACTTTTTAACAAACATTTCAGATGATTTCAACAGGACTGTGTCATTGACAGGGGACTTATTGAAACCATCTCACCGTTGATATGCTATGCTGGCTTTCCTCTATAATAGAGTACAATCTATATAGAAAGACATGTCAGAATTATTCAAGAAAAATGTGTCAATATTTATTCTTCTTCTTCTTCAGCATTCATTCTCAAACTCCTGCTAGATCTCTTGTAGCAGAACATGGTCCTACTATATTCTAGCAGGATGCAGTCCAGAGAATTAAATATGTTGTGTCATTGTTTTATTTGCTCCAATGGCCCAACACATCTGTCTTTCGCAGGTATGTTAATTCAGTGTATCGGTATTTGGTGAACTGTGTGTAGGTGAGAGTTCAAGTAGTTGACAGAAAAACATTTTAAGGATTACATAAAGACATTGTTCGAGCACTGCAGGTTTAACCATAGCTCTTGGGAAATCATAGATAACACTAACTATAAACCATAGCTCTTGGGAAACTACAGTTCATGACTGTCCAGCCCGAAATGGTCAGATGACCAGATCTGTGTGGGTATTAAATGTTGTGAACTGAGTAGAACACTGTAGGCATTTCAAAAGAGACAAAAACTAAAGGAAATATCAGATTATCTGTTGGCGTGTGAATTGTTAAAAGCTACTCTGGACATGACATAGAGACATCGAGGGCATGCAGCCTTTATCACACAAGCCATTAGAAACCTCCCTGCAACAACCTACCAGAAAAATGCAGTATTTACAGGTTTTTTTTGCAAGATCTATTATACTCCTGCTCACATTCCAACACACTAAAAACACCAAAAACATGCAATGTAGCATATTTAGTCCTATTTTCAAAAACATACATATCAACATGGACCCAAAAATTGCACTATATAGAACAATCATCATACCATCACTATGCTACAAATGTTAAATGTGAACACTAACAACAAGAGCCAAAAGAAACCATTTTATATCGGAAAAGTTTGTCTACATAGAATTCTCGGAGTAACAATAAGAGACAGAATCAGAAATGGAAACATCAGAATATGAATAAGCGCAATGCCAGTCCTGGCTTACATCACAAGTCAACAGATTAAGTGGTTTTCACATTCTTCCAGGTTACCATCAGATAGTGCCCCTCAAAAATCATTGCTATACAGACAAGTTGGATACAAAGTCAGGGGCAGACTGGATTACAGAAATAAAATTAAGATGGATTACAGAAATAAAAGTCAACAAAAATAGATAAATATGAAGCACACAAAAAGGCCATCTCTAAAGAACTCTTCTACCCCTGATGCTGCAACGCATAAAGAGGTATAAACTGAAAAGAACAAAAGACTGAAACAGTCTTTCAAATCCTCGATTGAACTAATTAGCCATCAGAGGGCTCACAAATAATCAAACCTAACTTGATCTTTTTCAATACCAAGCTCATCTTTGCTTGCGATGGAGAAACTTGGTCATGGCATTAATTGTTGTTTTATGAATGTTGAGTTTCATCTCTGTGATGCTGTTCTATGCTAGAAATGAAATTGTCAAGTGTAGGTGATTATTCTTTATAAGTGGACACAGGAAAAGGTCTCAAGTAGACTGACCAAGTTATGTCTTCAACCTCTCAGTGAGGTTTCTTGTAGTCATTCTTGTAGGTCTGCAGTCTTGTAGGTCTGCAGTCTTGTAGGTCTGCAGTCTTGTAGGACTGCAGTCTTGTAGGTCTGCAGTCATGTAGGTCTGCAGTCTTGTAGGTCTGCAGTCTTGTAGGTCTGCAGTCTTGTAGGTCTGCAGTCTTGTAGGTCTGCAGTCTTGTCGGATTACTTTTAGAAGTATATATGATTCAGATGTTAATTCCTGACTCTGTGGTGGCATGGTACAATGCACGTATGTGATGGCCAAGGTACCAGGTTCAAATCCAGCCACAGAAAATTATGGATCTGGACTGCACAGAAAGGAATAGCAAACTACTGATAATATTTATATTGCATAGAAACTCACTAGTCAAAAAATTCTGAGTTAATAGTTAGATCTTGAATAGGATAGGCTACCAATTATTTTTAGATGTTATTGTATTGGTACGAGCTTTCTAGTACAGGAGAAAAATATTTCCATGCAGTCAGGGTTATAATAATGCCCAGGACTTGCCAGAGAAATGTGAAATTCTGTTCCTGTACGAAGAAACAGGAATTCTAATTTCCTGAAATGCACCTGTATCCCTTTAAGTTCTCTATCAATAACATATGTTTGTCTATGTCCTTTGTTTCTTAAGGTCTGGTTTCTCCAGTCCAAGGTGCATACTCCTTTCATTTTGTCTGTGAGGTATAAGAGGTTTTCAGTTATTGTCCTGCTTCCAGGTACAATGTTTTACACCAGAACCATTTTTACCTTTGATCTATCCTTGTTTCAATGCAGACAAACAGGCATGGTGTGTTTAATACTGTTACAGTGGATGCAAAAATGTATCACAAACACAACTGCTGTTGCTACTGCTACTGCTTGTACAGCTATGCAGATGGCTACAACAGTTTCTCTCCGTCAGCTCCCTGAGGAGCGTAGTACTTTCATATTTTTCTGTCTTTATTGTTCCCAGTTTTTTTTATGTGTATGCCAATTTCTCAAAGTATGAGACTTTTTCTCAAGTATTGTTCACTTCTGAGAGTTGAAGCTTTCTAATTATGAAATAAAACGAGAAACCTCCCAATTGCACAAAAGAATACAAGATCTCTAATGCTTGTAATGACCTCCAATACTAATATAATCAATCTTACTGCTGCCCATGTGTTGCCTGGACCCGAGAAGAGAGCAACGAATACTGTTACCAGCCACACATTGTAGGAGGGGACTAAGGAGATATTGGAGTGGTGTTGGTTGTCAATTCTATAAAGGTCAAAGTGACCTAGAAGCAGTGCTGAAGTCAAATGTGTCAGGTAAAAAGTCGCAGATATTACAGCTAAACTGTGAACCAAAGCACAACGCATTCCATTCCTCAGACTGCATCCTGCTAATCTGCAGGAGTTTAGAATGAATGCAGAAGAAGAAGATTGTTACTGCTATAATGATTATGACTCTTTTTGATGTTGTTACTGCAGTTCCAGTACTACCATTACTTAGATCATTACTGCAACATCTACTATTATTACAACTACTACTATTATAGATAATATTGCTACCTATTCTGTTACTATTTATGGACTGTGCTGACATGCGTCAATATATTGAGGGACATCCAATGTCCAGTAGATGTTTTTCAAAAGTGTGACCTACTGATCGTGGTCACTTTTAAACTGGCACAGACATAGAAAGTAAAACATTATATATATGAAGTGACTTTTAAATCAACACTTAACTAGGAATCACTAGGATTTTAAATCTGAGCTAGAGATCACAGCTGCTATAGACTTATTTGGTATGTGTGTGTGTGTGTTGTTAGAGATCAGAGCTGCTATAGACTTATTTGGTGTGTGTGTGTGTGTATTGTGAAATAGAGATTAGAGCTGCTATAGACTTATTTGGTGTGTGTGTGTGTGTGTATTGTGAAATAGAGATTAGAGCTGCTATAGACTTATTTTCTGTGTGTGTGT
Source organism: Meghimatium bilineatum (assembly GCA_034231615.1). Classification (NCBI taxonomy): domain Eukaryota; kingdom Metazoa; phylum Mollusca; class Gastropoda; order Stylommatophora; family Philomycidae; genus Meghimatium; species Meghimatium bilineatum. The sequence goes on from CM067316.1 coordinate 52,377,734, forward strand.
GTGTGTGTGTGTATTGTTAACAACCATCACTTGTAACTAACGCACTCTTTTACAGTAAAGTAACAGAAACTATCAGTGTGTGCATAAACGTCACTATTTGCTTAAAGAGACCTAGCACCTGTGGGTGTACCCATAATATTGTAGTTCCAGTGCAGCTACTCACTAACAACAATCACTTTTACTGCAATAACTACTACTACTGCATGCTTGCACATGAATAGTTCTGCAATTCTTAACAAAAATATGTGAGGAAACCATCATAAAGAGAACAGAACAGTATTCCCTTATTACCGTTGAGAATGCAGTTAATTATTTCTCTTGTCTCTTCTTTCCAGCCAGGAAAACACTGATGGCAAAAGAGTGTTAACAGTTATTTATGAGTGTTGCCATGGATACACTAGACAGAAGGGAGACTTTGGATGTCCTGATAGTGAGTTAAACCATAGGGAATTATTTATGAATAGATAGATGGTTGTGATCTACAAGTTATTTTCTGTTGAATATTTGAATGCTGTTAAAACTCTTAAAATACACACTCAGCCTGTAGACAGGGGGTTAACACCCCCCTCTCCATTCAACACATTAGCAAATCAAAACATGACTTTTAGTATTCAAATGTAGTCAAAATACGGGTAAAACCCTGCCCTTAATTATTTTTTGTACAAGGGTCCTCAATTTTATCATTAAAAATGTCTTGCCAAATATTGTTTATCCAATTAGCAACTCTGCCTCATTTTCAAATATGCTAACTTAACCAACAACTTTCAGTTGTTCCCATAGAAATATATAATTTGTTTATTTGTTTGTTTGTTTGTTTATTTGTTTGTTTGTTTGTTTGTTTGTTTGTTATCCCAAGAAATTGCAAGTAACTTGTTCTTGCTTCCTATGTGCAGTGGGGAGGGGTGTGTTCTCTGAGCTTTCTTTCAAACCCATGAGACTTCAGTTTAATGCAATGATTATTGTAGAAGTCTTCTACTTGAAGGGGATCTATATTATGAGAGGAGCTGGTATTTTACCTGAGTTACCCACTGTGAATAGGTCGTTAGCAGCCAGAAAACTATTCCTGGTGTAGGAAGGCATCTCGATTACCACCTTCTATGTCCCTTAGTCCCAGACCTAATTTCTTTTGTATGAGCCATGTTGGGCAACAGTTGAATTAGATTAGGGTTGATACACTTTTGTAAGCAAGGGCTGCTTCACCAAACATGTTAGGGTTCAAAATTATGAAATACCCACAGATGAAGGATGCAGAACTAAAGAAAGGGGGACACCAAATAGCACTCCCAAGAACGGGGGGGGGTCAAGTGGGCAACGGGAGAAAATTATTTTATTTCATAATTTTGAAATATTGAATGCATCGATATGCACTTGTTGAAATTGTATTGCACTGGATCTGTTGTTGCTGGGTGTTGATTTCCTGGTGGGAGAAATCCATTTTGTTTATATTCGTTATGGTTTTTTGTTCGTAGGTGTTTCCTTTTTTGTTCTTAAAAGGTCCCAATTGGACCAACACGTTGACAATTGTATTTGTTCTTTTTTTTTATTGTTATTTTCGATATTTTATTATTTTATATTGATAGTTTTCTAGTAACCTATTTACTTTATTTGCATTTACCTCTATTTGTATGGTTACTGCAGCACTTCCTTTTTGTCAGACATCCTCCAATATTTGGGTTATTTATATTCTAAAAGTGTTGACCTGGAACACATCACGAGAGAAAGAGTATTTCTGTATCCGGGGTGCACCATGAGAAGGTACTTTTAGGAACTTAGTTTTTTGCTAACTCTGAGATTCAAACATGGGCAATGTAAAAGCCTTTACACCCCAAATATATCATTTAAACTAAATCATTTGAATGAGTGCTTTTCATAAAACATGAACATAGTTAACACATCAATTGGATGTCCTGGTTTGAATCTTGTGCACAATATTCTGAGCTGTAGTCCACAATAATTCCTCATGACTTACTATTAATATTAATCTATTATATTTATTAGTATTATTGTTATTGTTATTATTGATAGGTTTATTGTTATTGAACATTATAATATTTCTTTTCTTTTCTTTCAAACAATAGAAGTGAGTATGATGACTTTGATTGAAAAAGCTGAAGAGTTGGGCATGACAGATTTTGTCAAGGCAGTCAAGACACTGAAGCTTACAAAGGAGTTTGAGAATGGCAACTTTACTGTATTCATACCTGAGAATGGTGCTTTCACATTGGACAGTGACCTACTGGATTCTGGTGCAGGCATAATTCTCAAGGTAAATTTTCTGATGACTTCCTTGTGCATACAAGATTTGATTAAAGATTTAAGTCATAGAAGATTGACTTAACTGTACTCAGTTTTCCATATGTACTTCGTCACTCTCAACGAAGCGGCACACCGCCTGCCGAGAGTACCACTGATAGTACGTACCTTCATAGCTTCAAGTGATAATCCACAGGGATCTCTGAAAAATCCACCTTTTAAACAAGTCGACATGAGCTGTTTTGAACCCATGACCTCTTGAACAAAAGTGAACAGCTTAACCACTACACTAGAGAAATCCCAATTAAACCTGATTTGTGTAGAAAATTAGTTTAATGATTGCATTCAGAATTATAAGACTAGCATTCTTCTTCTGCATTCAATTATTATATATCCAGTCTGATATTGGTCATGTATAAAGTGGTTGTCATTGTTGGTTCACCCGTTTAATAGCAGATATGTTCCTGTTGATCAAACTTTTGCTATGTGAAGAAATATTTATATTTTATTGATATAAATAATTTGTAGCAGCCAATTGTATGCATTAACCCTTTCAGTCCCAGTCAATCAGGAAAACCTCAAGGCTTAATTCCCAAGGCAAGGGAAATAACTCAGCATAAATCAGAAGTGATTGTTCAAGAAAATGAATACAAAATACAATTTGTAATCAATTTGTATGATTTCAAGTCTAATTAACAAATAAATGGAGAAGGTACTGATTTGTAAACAAGCCTTTGTGGACATCATTAAGACAAGTTTCCTTGTCATGCAACAAGCAAGAGGAAACAAAATGAGCATCCGTTTCCTGTCAGCTTCATTTACTTGTGTCAATTTGTTTGCTGATAAATGTTCAAATGCAAAGCAGTCTTTCTTCCACAGCATGACAACATAATATCCATCTTTCATCTATTTGTCTGATTCTCCAGTATACACCTGAAAGTTATAGACATTTCCAGAATGAGGATCCACAGGGCACCAAATTTGGTTCTTCTTCTACATTTGTTTTCAAACTCCTGCAGATTAGCAGGATGTAGTCCAGAGAACAGAATTTTGTTATGGTTTACAGCATTGCTGTGATATCTGCACCTTTTGGCCTCACACAACCAAATTCAGCATGGCTTTGGATCACATTGACCCTATATGGGATGGGACAACAACTTCACCCGATAACCTCCTTAGTTACCTCTTACATGTTTGGTTAACTGTTCTTTATTTTTAACAGAAAAAAACAAAATAAATGATAAGTTTCTAGGTTTTTGTTCCCATGGCTATAATTACCGATCAGTTGTTGAAGGTGGGGATATTTACTTAGGAAGATTGTCTGGGTGGGTCTCTCATTGTGTGACATGCATATCTGTGCATCCAGCAACAGTCCTTGTGACTTTAGCAAGCATACTACATGGGGTTTCAGAGCTAGAAGGTAAGACATTGATGCAGATAAGCAGAGTAGAACTTATAAAACAAGAAATGGTACAATAAACTGAGGTTTGCACAGTAATAACAGTCAGGTTCCTGGGACATTGTGAACATGGTAGCTACGGTAGGAAGACTCCTAAAGGCTCAGCATTTTTCAATAGATGGTAAAAAGGATCAATTCCATAGATTGCTGATCTCATCCATGTATTGCTGGGGCTTGAAAGGGAAGCAATAAGTAGCATCATTGTAGCCTACCATGCATGTCATAAGAGGCAACAAAAGAGGTTTGGAGGTGAAGTGGGCTGTCCCATCTCATTGCTCAATGTGACTCAAAAACCATGCTGAAGTCAGATGTGTTAGGCTGTAAGGCTCATATCATAAATAAAGACTGGGCTTGGGTCTAGGTTACCCATCCTGTAGAGGATCAAAGTGAGGCAAAATGCCATTCTGAATTTGTATTTGTCAGGCATAAAGGTCTAGATATTTCAGCCACGCTGTAAATCATGACACAATGCATTAAATTCTCCACATCAGATTTTGATATTGACAAAATTTTACATATTGACACTAAGGTTAATGACTATTGATCAAGGTGAAATCATTATGGCTGTAATATACTATGGTAAATCAAAAATACAAAATTACAACATTGTTCCATACTTGAGCAATTGAACATTTTGTTTAAACTGATGCAAACATTGGATAGGGGCTATCTGAAAATATTAATGACATAACCCATCTTGCATTAACTTAATGAGACAGGATGCTCCAGCTGTGATTGCTGTGTCAGAACCAGCAGTGGACAAAGCTTTAAAGAGTCTACAGAATGTTATTCTTGGACATATGGTAATTGGGGCTATGAGAACAAGTAGCATGGAAGATGAGCAGCTACTTAAGACTGGTAGTGTGGAGGACTCGACTATTAGAATCAACTACTTTTCTAAACCTGAAAAGGTTAGTATTCATGGCCCAGATTTATACATTATCATTTATGTTTGAGGACACATCTAAGGTTGGTTGTATTTATTCAACATTTTGTGTGTCTTTTCATTATTAGGATACATTCTATAATATTGCTTCTTTGTTCATTTATTCATGTTTCCATAGGCCTATGTGTTATCTCACTGATAATCTTCCTCTAATATTGTTTTCAATAGTGGCATAGGCCTATCTTGTTTATGTGGCAAAAACGATTGTCAGTTATCAACCTCATTCACTAATTATTGTATCATTAAGTTGCATAATTTCTTAAACAATTATTTCTTGTTTGCATTTATTTCCATTAAATACGATAAATTGTTTATAAATCCATATCTTGAAGACTTATTTTTTATCTTTAATTGCCTTTTTTTCATCGTCTTTTTGTTCATTTTTACTGTCTCTCATCTCATGAATCATCATATTAATCATGTTATTTAAGTATAATTTTATATTTCTTAGTGGTTCTGAATTTAAAACTAATATTTTGACAAATATTATTCTTATCTTCTATGCCAAACAGAGGCTTTGAATTTATCAGTAATTTTTTGGGTTCCAATTGGACAAAAAGTATTGTCTGTGAATAATCCTTTCTTATGAGAAATAATTACACAGAGATTTAAGATGTGCCAATTGAAGAGATGGGCCATTTCACATATCTGGGTAGCATAATTGATCAAATAGGAGGCACAGAAAATGATATCAAGTAAAAAAATCAGAACCATAGCATCTTTTATGCTTCTAAAGAATCTTTGAACAGCAAAAAATGTAAAAATAGGTAGGCCTTTCAAACTGAGGTTCTTCATGCAAATGTAAAAGTTGTTCTTTTATATGGATCATAGATATGAGTCAGGACAAAGGTAACTCAGAATGCATTTCTAACATATGTGTGCAGCTGTTTGAGAAAGATTTTAAATATTATATGGCAAGATGAGATGAGAAATTAAACTATTTGAATAAGAACATGGGAGGATCATGTTTGTCAACAAATCTTGTCTAGGAAATGGAGATGGATTAGAGACACACTCTGAGAAAGGCAGAAAACTATTGCAAGACAAAGGCATTTAAATAGAATCCACAAGGAAACAGAAGGCATGCAAGACCTAGAACAACTTATATAAGAGATACAATAAAAGCTTTCAATGATATTGGCACCACATAGAAAGATCTGGAGTGGAACTGTGAGGACAGACTAGACTGAAAAGAACTTTTCCATGGTCTATGCCTTCATGAGGACCAGGAGCTTGATTGATTGATGCACAATTGACCTACCTGTAGTCAAATAAATTTCAAGTCTCATATAGTACAAAAATTGAGTGATTGTCAGACTGCAGTAGAACTGTGTACCATATGACATCTTTTAAATATATCAATCAATCAATCAATCAATCAATCAATCAATAAACCTGTAACCCTTCAGGGTCATAGGGGTACCACATTGGATGCCTCAGCACACAGAGTCCTCCAGCGAATTATATCCTCAGCGATGCGGATGAGTGTGGAAATATCTTGCCCTGTCCATTCCTTGATGTTGTCTGTCCATGCCTTTATTTGTCCTCCTCTGCTTCTCCCACCCTCGACAGTTCCCTGCATATTTTTTAATATATTTTTACATATATAAAAAGAGTTAAATAGCAGTTTTATGTTGAATAATACAAAAGATATACATTTTGACCAAATGGTCTTTACCATGAAATATATATACAAACACAAAATAGAACCACAAAACCAGTAGTCTCCATTTAATTTTGTGGTTCCATTTTGTGTTCATCCAATTTTTGATAAAGATCTTTTAGTCAAAACGTCAATCTTATGTATTGTTCAATGTAAAACTGCTATTTAATCGTTTCTATATTTTCTTTCAATATTTACTTACTAAGTTTCACATATAATCCAAATTTTATCATGATTTGTCTTAATAGTTGATGACTGCCAACTGTGTTCCTGTTACTTCTCATGACCACATGGCAACAAATGGAGTGATACATTCTGTGAAGAAAGTTTTGAAGCCAGTCACTGATACATTACTGGACATTGTACAGTCTAGACCAGAGCTAAGCACACTCAAAACTGGCAAGTTTTGTTTATATATTATTACACTCTGTTAGGTTTTTTTTATTCCCTTCCAATAGTATCTACACTGTGTAGATGGTGCATGGGAATACTTGAGGGTATCAATAACCCTGAAAGTAATGTCATAACATTACATAGCTGTCTATTTATTTTCATAAATCCATTTTTTTAAACAAGTTTTTTCCCGTATTTTATGAATTCAATAAAAATGTCCATATTTAACACCAACAGACCTCTTTATTGGCCCATCAATATGTTAAATACGTGTGTGAGATAAAAACATCAGCATTCGTAATAATTACTGCCATTTAACACCAAATTACCTCCTGAGAGGGGAGGGGAAGGGGGGTGAAATCCTTATCAATATGGAAAATCTTTACTAGGTGGCACCTATGTGACAACATTATTACTAGAATTTTAACTATAACAATAAAATCATAGTTAAAAGTTCTGAGATATTCTGTTTACAGGTCAAGGGGTTTTATGTTGGGTTGGCAACCAGCCATAGAAGAAAAGTCAGCTATAGAAGTGTTAAGGGTTATATTTGACACAACACTCTCAATAAATTACTACTATATTAGTCTGAATACCACCAAAGGTACAGATGTTGGACCATTGACACAAATAAAACGGCAACACAACACATCTCAGTTCTCTGGACTATATTGTGCTGGAATTCTATCTGGACTATTGTCTTGCTATTAGAAAGATAGATCCAGTTAGAGTTTGAGAATGACACCAACAGAATACACCACCAATCTCTTGAATGGATTCCTACAGGTAAAAGAGCAAGGGGTAGACCAAAAGAAACACTCAGAAGAACAATACTTAGAGAAAGTAAAACAACCGATATTCATACTATTCAAGAACCTCACAGAATAGCTAGTTTTGTGTTCATTAAGTTTTACAGGATTCTCATGAACCTGTCACGAGTTATTGCCTAAAACGTTCTTTTGACCTTGTCCTCTTTTATGGCCTTATGCATCATGATGTGAGTACAATTCAGCTAACCTCGTGAAGTTAATGACCAGGTGAACATTGTTGATAGGTTGAATGATGTCCAATCAGTTTTTATAAATGTAACTCAAATAAAAAGTTGTGTTTCTTTTTTTGAACAGTATATTATTGTTTTATAATTGTTGTAGGCTACACACTTAATCATTTTTGTTTGTTTATTCTTCTACCCAGTTCTAGCATCAGCAAACTATGTGTCAAATATGGACAAGGATGGTCAGCTAACTCTGCTAGCACCAACTAACTCAGCTTTTGACAAAATGAATTCAAGACTCAGAGAAAGATTATTAAATGGAGACAGAACATGTTTGGAAAGTAAGTCATGTCTTTTCATAATTATATTTTTATTTTGTCTTTATCAACTCATAACACACAAAAAATAGCATATTGTGTCATGTTTTATAGTTTAGTGTGCTATATGTGACTTTTGGCCTGACACATCTTAATTCAGCATGACTTTTGGGTCACTTTGAGCCTGTATGAGAAGGGACAGTCAACCCAACCTCAAAACCTTCTTAGTCACCATTTATGAGGTGAGAGATAGGCAACAGTTTCACTATTCTTTGCTTCACTTTAACCCATTCAATCCTGGATAACCAGTTGGCACCCTCTTTACACACTGTCATTTTTGTTGATGTCCGTTACTGGTTTCATGCGAATAGACATGCTAAACTTAACCCTGACATGATTGCTGGTAATGGCGGCTTCCTGTGTTGTTTTCAGATTATTTCTAACAGCTGATATTTCCAAACTCTGAAATGTTTATTATGACCTACAATTTTAATCAAAACTTATAAAATTTACTATGACTCAGATGATGTTGATAGGACATTTTTAATGGAATTTTAGAGAATGTGAATGAATCAGGCATTGATAAGGTAGTTTTGTATTTAGTAGACCTAGTTAAAATTAGCTGTGACATGTAGTGTAGGGTTAATTGATGGTGTGCATGCACCCCCCCCCACTCCATAGACCTAGTAATGATTGAGAATTGTCAACACAACTGATCTATGTCAATATTAATCAATTTCATGAGAAATCTGGTCCTGCAAATGACATTCATCAGATATTTCTGTTTTGATCATGACTGGGCCTATCTTTCAGTATTTCTAAGTGAGTCATTCATGTACAGAGTAAACCAATGTCGTGCATGCCACTATCAAAATTTTTAGTAATGTAAGATCCGGTTTTTTCTTAAAAACCTGTTTCACTAAATATCTAGGGCTTTCTTTACTTTCTTAAAAACCTGTTTCACTAAATATCTAGGGCTTTCTTTATTTTCTTAAAAACCTGTTTCACTAAATATCTAGGGCTTTCTTTATGTGAACTAGGTCTATATGTTTGGAGTAGTTAACAGTTACAGAATAATGTTGTCATGTTATGTAAAGGATACTGCTTTGCAGCCTTTATTGGAACATTTATCAGCAAACAATTTGACATAAGTAATTGAAGCTGACGTGAAACTGGTGCTCAATTTATTTTTTCTTGTATATAACATGACAAGTGGTCTTGTCTTACATTCACAAAAATATGTCCACAGATCAGTGCCTGTTCCATTTATCTGTTAATCAGACTTTTAATCATAAAAATTGATTGCAAATTGTATTTTTTTATTAATTTTCTTGCACAATCACCTCTTATTTTCACTGAGTTATTTCCCTTGTCTTGGGCATGAAGCCATGAGTTTTTCCTGATCTGCCAAGATTGATAGTTAATGGCGCTGAAACACATGAATGCTAAAAGATATATATATATATATATATATATATATATATATATATATATATATATATATATATATATATATATATATATATATATTTAGAGAGTGAGAGAGAGAGAGAGAGACCTTATATAGATGAGCCTATGTTGCAATCCACTAATCAGATTACACATAATCAAAGAGACACACTCATTCAAGACAGAGTTGTATTTCTTGCTACAAATTTAGACAATAATTGAATAAAATGTATATTTTCAGAGGTTCTTCAAAACCATTTGCTGCCCAATGTCATCTGCTCTGCAGCCATTCAGGGACAGGCAAGAACTGTCAACCAACTTCATAATTATGTAAACCTCACCAGAAGTGAAGATAATAAATTGTTTGTGAGCAATGCTCAAGTCATTCAGAGTGATGTCATGGCAACCAATGGTGTTATGCATGTCCTTGATGAAGTACTCGTCCCTGATGAAGGTATGTTTATTCAATATAACTCCAATTACCAACATGCATCAAATTCAAACTATACATGAGGAAGGGAGAGCTAAATAAAAGAGGGATTGTCATAAGTAGGAGGTATGTTCAAATAAAACCCGCCCATGCTGTGTCATCTATGTCAGCATATGAGGAGTATAAAAACATCATCACTGATGTAATAAGTACGCATTGATGAACAAATGGTCACATGGTCATTCTCTTTGTATGCTTAGTGTCCTGTGCAGGCAGTCAACAACATGGCCTGTGTGAGCCGTTAAGTGTCATTGCTCGTTGGTCAGATTTGGACAGATTCTTATCATTTTGGCCATGTTGTTGACTATCTGCACAGGTCACTGCACATATGAAGAGAATGACCACTTTTTCATTGATGTGCATTTGTTACATTTAGTCTGCTCCTCATGTGCAGGAAGGGTTGGTTTAATCTGAATATGTCTCATTATAACTTTACTATGCTACACATGATAAATAATCTGTTTGGTAGTATATCCTATTCACGATGTAGCCATCAACCTAACATTTTTGACTGTAGTGATTTTCTTGGCATTATTTGCATACAGTAATTTACCTATGCTTTCTGAATGGTCCATATGCACAATTTCCTGCATTTGGATTCGAACCTAGTACCTAGTCACATACATGCTTTATACCTCGCTGCTACAGAGCTGACTAATAGTGTGTATACAATTACTTTAAATTGAAATATAAATTCTTTTCTATTTGCAGACTTCTCATTTAGTTGACAAACTTCACAATCATCAGTGGTTATCTCACATCTATCAATAATATATTTTATCAAAATAAATGCTGACATTGTTGTCAATATTTTTTCATCACTAGAACTATCAGATAACTGTTATAATTTTAAAAAATATGTCCTTTCCTAGGAGCCATGCCTACATATGAAATGATACGAAGTATAGACTAAATGAAATAAATGTTCCTAAAAATATTTATTCCCCAAAAGGGGAGACAACACTGTTCCTCTTATTTTTTAAAATTATTTCCATTGCCTGTGTTTATTAGAAACAGGCACATGGTTATGTCACATTTATTTAAAGACAAGAAATGAGGTGGGGGAATTTTTTAGGGTGATGGGGCAGGATGGATGGGGGTTAGGAGGGTTTCATGGGTGGGAGCAGACTGAAGCTAGGACGATGGCCAGTATTTACTCATTTCTTCCATTATAGCATTGGTCTGTAGCTTAGATACCACATGAACTCAGCCAAGTAGCTTTACAAGTGGTGACATGCTGTCCAGTGGTATTTATTGTTCTGCCACTTGACACTTTCCCACATTCGTTTAACTTTTTGTCTGTGGGCCCCTGTACATAGGTCAGTAACGTTGTATCTGTGGTTCATTGTTAGGTGTGCAAAGCTGGCTCTCTCGATCTTGGTCGTTTGGTAGCCTCTCCAACAGTCTGTGCATATCATGAATCCAGGCTCCACATTCTCCACTATTGTCCTCAATAGGAAATCCACACATCTGTTCTCCACCTACAATAGAAGCACCTCCTTTGTCTCATGACACAGACCTTCGAAGACCCACTGCTATAGTAAAACTCTGCCCGTATTCGCCTTTCATTTGGAGAATAGGATCTCGTCAATTCCCACTAGCTTTCCTTCTCCACTGATGTAACATTGCGGTAGTTATAATAGTCTGTACACACATAAACACATTCCACTCTAGCACTGTATTATTGTTCATCTTCAGTTCACATGCTCATCAATTGACAGAAGTCTATGTCAATATTAATCAATTTCATGAGAAATCTGGTCCTGCAAATGACATTCATCAGATATTTCTGTTTTGATCACAACTGGGCCTATCTTTCAGTATTTCTAAGTGAGTCATTCATGTGCAGAGTAAACCAATGTCGTGCATGCCAATATCAATATCTTTATTTGGTTTATATATGGTTTATCTGATAAACCAGCCATAGCAAAATCAGCAGATCTTCATGACTGGGGATTTCATAAAATACAGACACATGTTGGACTTTAGCTCAATCCACTACTGGTACTTTCTACCAGTACACTTACAGCAAATTCTTCCTTCAGCGTAGTACGTTAAGGTCATAGCATGTCCCTGTGCACATAACTTTGTATCTGAGACCACTCCTCACTCCTGATAACAATTGTAATAAATCTTTATCGGTAGAAGGCAAGTTCAACATTCTTAAAATGGCAGCCATTGTGTAAATAGAAATGAATTAAAGTCAAAGTTTACTTAAAAGTTAGGATTGATGCAGATTTATTAAAAAGTGTGAAATATAGGCCAGGCTTCTAGGAAACAGCCACAAAATATAGCCTAGCCTATTTAGCATTTATCCAGGCTGTAAATAATATTTTCATGACAATATCACTGGTTGTCATGGTAAACAATCTTCCACCATTTGGAAACATTAAAATACTTAAAATTAATCTATCTATCTCTCTATACGCTGTGTCCCTTGTTTACCTTGCGGTGTCAGGGGTGGAAGAGTTCTCTGGAGATGGCCTTCTTGTGTGCTGTTTGTAAGCTTGTTCCTGTGGCTTCTTTGATTTCTATGATCCATCTTTTACATGGTCTGCCTCTGGCTTTATAACCGTTATGTCTATGTGTCATAGCCATTTGTGGCATGCTATATGTCGGTAGTCTGGAAGCTTGTGAAAACCACTTGATCTGTTGTCTTTTGATGTTTTCCAATACTGGTATTGTTTTGGTTATCTGTCTGATGTTATCTTAAAATTAATGTTACCATTAATCTAGCAATCTTTACTACATGTCATATTCTCAGGAAGGCTGTTCTGGTGATTACTTAATGTTTTCACAGATTTGAAAGCATGAATCGTTATATTACATATTCATCATTTTTAGTACTACTAATAAGTCATTGTGAGCAATATGCCACCATATATGATGGAGTCTCAAGTCACTTTGAGTGGCTTACGGTAGGCAATGTATTACATTGTAAGCAACTTGCCACCATATATGATGGGGTCTCAATTCACTTTGACTGACTTACAGTATGCCTATGTATTAAAAAATGAACTCTTTATTTTCATAAGTATTTTTTAACCCTGCCATAATATATTTAGGAGACACTATAGAAGTGGAGGATTTACCTGCACAGTAGAGGTGATTTTAAGTGCTGGTTTTAATAGCTTGCTATGCTGAAGTTGGATATGTCAGGCTAACATAAATAGATATCATAATCAAGTTGTAAACCATGATTCAACACATTCCACTCTCTAGACAACATCTTGCTAATCTACAGGAATTTGAATGAATGTAAAAGAAGAATGGGTTTCTGAAGATAAAGACGAGTGTATATCTAGACATTTGTTTCAAATTGATATACCTCCAGTACTCACTAAGTCTTATATATATATATATATGTCATCTATTTATGTCATTGTCAGCTTTGAGCATATTGGATCTACTAGAGAAACAAAATTATACTCAGCTTCTCAGTCTTGTAGAGAAGGCAGGGCTAAGAAAGACTCTGGAAACAAGCTCAGGTGTCACAATATTTGCCCCTACAAATGAAGCTTTTCATGTAAGTATTCATTAATATCCTGTGTTTGACTTGTGAAAAAATGAAAACATAGAGTAATGTAGTTTTCCAAATCTTAAAAACAGACAGAATGATGTTTCAATCAAAATATTTTTATCAGACAAAGAACATAAGACAATCAGCAAAGGTATCACTATTCAGAAAAAAAAATAAGCCTACATGATGGTTATAAATTCATTATGGAAATTGTGTGTCTAGAAAACACAAACAATTATTCAAAAACTGAAAAGAATGTAAGATAAAACATTAATTTATCAACTATCACTTTTACTCAACTTTTTCATAAGAGGTAAATTCTTTGCTTCTGTTTGACAGTTTACAAATGTGGTTTCCTGGTATGTCTCTTACTTGTATCACATCCAAGGTAGACAGGAGCTCTTCTTGAAGTGGATGTACCATTTGAAAGTACAAGTGCTCACCAGCATTTACTCGTAATTGTGCTAGTTTTTTTTTCAGCAGGTTCTTTTGTTCTTGGAGAAAATTATGTGCATTTCCGACTCTATTTTTTCAATTACTGATATTGTTGTTTTAATTCTATATGTTTCACTGATACATGTTCTGCTGTACTTGACAATTACAAATTTAATTGACCAATTAAAACATCTCATGAAAAAAGATACCATCCATCATATGATAATGAGGAAGTCATTTATTTGTAGATGTGAGCAGGTAATTCTTTACATCCTATAGCCTTTCTGATAAAGGCATACATCCTCCTGGGTTCAATAATCAAGGTGGCACCTGAGCTGTTATAATAGGTTTGTTGTTACAAAGGCCATGGTTGTGTTAAAGAGTTTATAGATGCATATTTATTTAGTTCCCAAAAGAGGTATTCTGGTGTGACAGTATCTCAGGATTGTCACATCCAGCCAAGAATGTAGCATATAATTCTTGGCCAACTAGTTTCCATTCTTCCATCAGATCTGTTGACCCTTCATCATTGCTATAGTGTTTATGCTCTGTTGTTGAGATCTTACTCTGTAGAAAAAAAATATAGCACATAGGCCTATGGCTACTACACATTCTTCTCCAGATGTTGTCCACAATCTGGTCACACAGAGCATCACTCATCTTGGCTGATCTGACTTTTCATTAGTTAGTAACACAAAGTATAGGTATACACAAAGTGACCAATGAAAACGGTGGATCAGTTCAGATGAGTGTTGTGTAACCAGTGTGCAAGATCTATCTGGAGAAGAATGTGACTATGTGCAATGATAATGATCCTAGCTTTGTTTTCTCTAAAAATTGTCCTGCATATGCAGATCTTACATAATTTTAGGCAGATGCAAAACTACATGAGCAAAACACTCTTTAAGTTTGAGGGCATTTTAGGCCTGTAGTTCTAGACAGCAATTTTTTAAAGATATATCTGGTCATGTAGCTTAGAGGAAATTTATTCCTAACATACACATTGATTGATTATTCATTATGAGTCAACATTACTGCACTCCAGGCAAACCTATAGGTGCTCAGTCTCCCCAAGCAAATTTTCAAAGTGTATGCATACTGATGGTTTTGGTGGCTCGCCATTTAAACAGATTCTTTATTCTGCTCCTCATATGCCCAGTCCTACTCATACCACACTGAATACCAAATTCTCCCAATTGTATCATAGATGCATTATCAATAGTAGTGTCTACATTCAACAGGTGCTTGCCAAGCAGCCACAAAATGTCTGTGTTATCGATTTTTAACTCATCAACTATACTGTATATTTCCGTACATTTCCACAGAGAAAGTGGAAAAATTATGCTATGAGATGCAGCTGTCTATCTAATTCCTGCGGGTTTTACCTGCAGCCACTAGATGTATACCTTAACCTTTAACCCATTTAAGAACACACTTTGAGCAACATTGAATGAATACTGTCATCTGATTTAGCTGTGATAAAGGGTGGCAATGTTAAAAAAACTGACATCATTACAATCACTAAGTGGATCAAAGAATTGTGGTAGGATATTCTATCTGAAATGATCATCCATTCTTTCAAAAAATGCTCCATCAGTAATGCAATGAATCGAAGTCAGGACAATGCTGTCATTGAGGATGAGCCAATGATGACAATGTACCGGTAGACAGTGAGACAGAGACTAATGATATCCACCCTGATTTTCCAATGACTGAGGATGAAATTCGTGAACTGTTTCAGAATTCACACAGCAATTCTGACTTTGAATTTGCATGACGTTTTGCACCAGTAAGTTTTTTCTGTTACCCATAAGCCTATTTAACTGTATTCTTTTATTATTTTGTGTGTATACCAGTAACAATTTAAAAAAATGTTATTGTGCTCATAAATAAGCTGCACCTTCTACATCACTATCTGAAAACAATTCACAAATTCTCTGCTTATATTCAGAAAAATATGGTAGATGGATTTGGGAGCCTAATTCTTCTCTCTATTTTACATGAACACCTGCATATCCTAGGCAATACATTCATGTGACACTCAGAAGGTTAGAATAAGCTATGCAATCCATCCAATCAAACCTGCATTGACACGTTAACTTTGGACCTAAATAGCCTAAGTAAATTACTAGTCATATCTGGCAGTTTCTGTTCACCAACAGTAATGAAAATGTTATTCTTATTCAGAATTTACCTGTTGCTGTGAAGACAAAACTGAATGAGGATGCTGAGCTGTTGAGGAATGTTCTTACATATCATATTTCACCTGCAGTTCAGGAGTGTCACCATCTCCATGACAACCAACAAATTCCCACTTTGGCTGGTACAGACATCAGGATTAACAGTTACTCTTTGGTATATATTTCTATTGGCTATTGATAAACATTTTTGTTTTATTTAAACCCCCATGAATTACAACCATCATAGCTTTTGTATCCAATAGTAGGCCTACAATTTGGTAATTTCTCCTTGTTGATATACATTTTTTATAATTCTTTCATTAGTTCCCCAAGTTGTCCCACTCAGTTTTCTTAGTATAGCTATCTTCCTTCTAGCCTTTGTTTCTGCTTTGCTGATATGATGTTTCCATGTCATGTTGGAATGAAATGTTATACCAAGATATCTAGGCTGGTCATCTAATCTACCTTTAAGACAGTTTTATTTACATAGATTTTTCCTGCTCTTTGTTTTGGTGAAAGTTTAAAAAGGGTTGTGGCTGACATGTCTATATTGATACTTACACACCATTTGTTAGCCCAATTGGTCAATATGTTCATGGCTCTCTGAAGCATTTTTGTGGCAACCACAGCACTCTCATGTGTGCACCATAGTACTAAGTCATCTGCATATACTGCTGCTCGGGGTATTTAATTAGATCATTGATAATTGTTAGGAAAAGAGTGGGTGATAGAACACCATCCTGAAGCACTCCAAGGCATAGCAGTACCTTCTTACTCTTTTTGCCATTTACTTGTACTCTGACTCTTCTATTGTGAAGAAAGGCTTTCATCCATCTATATATATTACCACTTATCTTGTAGTTTCTCATTTTTTTAAGCAATCCTTCTTTCTATACTTTATCACATTATCAAAGGCCTTTTGTAAGTAAATCCATGCCACGATTTTTTGTCTTGGAAAGCATTTCCTGTGAGGTATGTAGTTTGATGCTCCGTGGAGTAGCATTGCCTGAAACCTGCCTGCTGTGGTGCAAGGAATTTTCTACTTTCCAGATGAAACTTTAGTCTTAAGTCGTGCTATGCGTTCCATTGTTTTGCACAGGCAACTTGTAAAACTAATTGGTCTGTAGCTAGTGGGTGTTGTTTCATCTTTTCTAGATGTAAACAGAGGGACCATAATTGACTCCCTCCAGATTTGTGGGATTTTCCCTGTAGTCCAGCTAATGTTTAAGATGTCCAAGTTTCCTCCTTGCTATTGTTCCTAGATTTTTAATCATTTCATTTGATATTTCATCAATACCTGGGGACCTACTTAGCTTTAATTTAGAGTTAGAGACAGCTAATTCCAATTCACTATATGTGAACAATGTTTTCATAATTTTATCAGTATTGTTTTCATCACTGATTCTAGTCTGAGCATGTTCTATTTCACTTTATTGGTAGCTCCGCACTGTACGCTGTTTCTCTGGATTAATATCAATATTGCAGTCTTTAGTGAATATTGCAGCGAAATTATCTACTGCTTGCTTTCCTGTAATCATTTTGCCATTCTGTATGAGTGTTATGTTTGTGCTTCTTCATGTTCCCTCATCATTTAGCTGTTTGACCAGTTTCTAGTTTTCTTCATCCTTTTCAAAATTTAAGGATTCTGTTTTCTCTTTCCAGCTCTTTCTTCTAGCTTCAAGTTTGGCTCTTTGGAATTTAGCTTTTGCATGTTATGCTTGTTGTGATGTTCCTGGCTTGGGTTAATTTCCACTTCCATCTGTGCTTTTTCTAATTCTTCTTGCAGTAGTTCTAGTTGTTCACTCCAGTATGGCTTGTATTGTTTGCGTGCTCCTTTTGGTATAACTTCTTTGGCAACTTGATTAATACATTTATTGAACTCTTTGACTATGGCATTTATGTCTTTTCCTTCTATATCTATTTGTCCAGCTAAAACACTTCTGTGGTGTTTAAATAGTTCCCAATTTGTTTTCTTATAATTCCATCTTGAGAGGGTACAAGCATTCCCTGTGGGTTCATTTCAAATGATAAATACTAAGGAGGACTGGTCAGTGGTCACTACCTCCAAGTTGCTTCCATACTGTTCTATTGATTTCTCATGCTAGGTCTGCCTAGTACAATACCAAGTCTGGTGTGGAAGTGGTTTGCCATGCTCTTGAGTAGTATGTTGGAGGATCTTTTAGCCTATTAAGCAATAGAAGACCTTGTTCATCTTGCCAGCTTTCAAGTTCTTCTCTTCTTTTATTCATGTGGTCATAACCCCAGCTCTGTGAGTGATTGTTAAAATCTTCACATACCATCAGTCTTCCTCTGTATGGTATTGTGTCCAGGGAGAGGGGTTGGTCATTTGGACAATAGTAATTTAGTAGGTGGAAGTCTGTGTTCTTAGTCTTTAGCTGAAGGACCTGGTATTCCACTTCTTCCATGTATAGTTCATTTTGATGTGTGCTATTATTTTTGACTAGTGTAAGTATACCTCCTTTTCTTCTGTATATTTGATCAGCTCTGAAGCACTGATAACATGTAATTTTAATGGCTACATCTTTGCTGAGGTGTGTCTCTTGTATGCAGCAAATGCTAACCTGTCCCTTGAAAAGGGTTTTCTCTAATTCTAATTTCTTGGTAAAGCTATCTTTTTGCTTTTTTGAGGAATTTACACCCTCAGCATTCTAGTGCATTATTTTAAGTGGTGTCTCATTGGTCCCAGTTTAATTAATGGAGGGATGTTTTTCTTTCTTGCTGAATCAAGTAATTGTTTGGTCATTAATTTAACACATTAATATCATAAAAATTAAATATCTGTGTTGCTGAAACGGATTCAAGGATTTCCATAATTATCTTCATTATTCTTTGACCTTATTTAATTCAACAACTGTGTTTAAAATCGGATATTAGAACGTGAAACAAGGATGTGTCATGTCACCGATGTTATTTAGTATTGCAATGAATTGAGACATGCGAAATTGCACAGCCGATAAAAATCGGTGTAATCAAGTGGATAGGACATAAAAGTCTGGAAGAGCTCGACTTTGCAGGCGACCTAGTGTTACTTAGCTCAACACATGAAGATGCCCAAGAAAAAACAAACAGCCTGCAATTATTCTCTGCACAACTTGGGCTTGAAATCAACACATCCAAAACAAAAATATTTGACCTTACAAACAAACCAACGGACATCAAACTAAACGACAACCTCTTGAAAAAGTCAACAACTTTACATACCTTGACAGCAAGCTATCAACAACAGGAGATTCATCATCAGAAATATCACACTGTATTGCACTAGCTGCTAACTCATTCAATAAACTATCAAATACCTAGCATTTAAAAACGCTAAGAAATAACACAAAACTCAAAATCTTCAACTGCATAATTCCAACTTTAACATATGGATGCGAAATTTGGAAAGCAACATCAAACAGAACAAAGACTAAACACAAGAATCAAAACAAGAATATGTATCCACCTATAATAGAAAGTGTCAGTGGAATTACATCGGATATGCGCTATGAATAGATACCGAAAGACTCCTCTGTCAAGCTTTGATGTGGTTACCAAAGGGCAAAAGAAACAAGGAAGACCAAAAGTTACTTTACGTAGAACTATTAAAAGAGAATGTTTCACCATCGGTATCAGAAACAATGAAGATCTAAAGCAAATTACAATAAAACGAGAGACTTGGAAATCTATAACATCCGCCCTATGTGCTGTCTTTGGTCCTAGAGGAATAACGAACTAACTCATTGGTTGGTAATATTTGTTGATCATTGCTATTGCTCTTGTGCCTCCTAGCTCTGCAAGGCAATCAAAGAGGACTTCCAGTCATATGGGGTGGGCCCTTTCGAGGTATAGGGCCAGGCTACTCCTGCCTGGTGAGTCATCACAGGGCTAGTACCATAATGGGGTATGAAAATATAGACATTCATGTGCAATGATGCAAGACATTCTGGTTGTTGTGGTGTGTCTTCTGGCCAAATGTCACTGACTTCAGTACCTTTACTTGCTGGGCAAGACTGTGATACTACCTGAATGTAGGAGGGCCTGGCCAGTCTTAGTTTCCAGCTTCTGCTGACTGGACTAAGCCCACTTCTCCTCACCAAGGAGCTGGCCTCAATGGGAAAAACCATTTCAATTGGTACCTGATATATTTAATTTAAATCCATTATAACACATAAAATACATCCTTGTATGTAGTTGGTTGACCAATGTTTTTTTTCTAACAATTTTTATAGTTTCCTTACCACATCCATGGAGTAAAAACTGCTCAGTGTGCCCCAATTGTTGAAATGAACATTGATGCTTGCAATGGCCGCATTAACGTGATCACAGAGGCAAGTAGCAGTTTTACAATCACTATTTTAATCATGAAAGTTGTATATTAGGCCTTTTGTTTCTATGCGTTTTGTTTGAGACTATTTGATCAGTAAGTCTATTATGATTGAATTTGCATTTAAATCAAATCACATTGACATATAATATATATATATATTAGGTGTCTAGTTTCCAGTTGTTGTTTTTTTTAATTTTCCTTATTAATTTGCCTTAAAACATAATGTTAATTTTCACGCAACTCTGTCTTCAGCAAACTTGCTGATAAAACTTGTATTCTTCATAAGTGCTATTGTTATACAGTTTTACAGTGGTGTAACTTATTACCAATTGTTGTAACAAAAGTACTAAGATGCTAATAAAGGGAAAGATAGTAGTGAGTAGAACTGATCATGTGACTGAACAGTGCCATAAAAATGATGATGAAGATAACTTAACATACATTATATGTTTCAGTGAAACAAAAACAAACATTTAAAGACATTTTATTGCATAAACAGGTTTACATTATCAGTTTTATCTGTTCTAATCAATAAGAAAATGTATAGCAAGTAGCTAGTAATATATTTATTTGTTCCACTGCAGGTTATGACGCCTCCCAAGGGAAATGTTGTGGATGTTCTTGCACTGAACAAACAGTATTCTACATTAGTGTCTCTAGTGAAGAGAGCTGGTATTGCTGATGCATTGCAAGGAGAGGGTCCATTCACTGTGTTTGCGCCCACCAATGAGGTAAAAATATTAGCAAACTATTTTCTTCATCTTGAACTATTATCCATAATTTCCAGGTTTTCTCCATCTCAATCTACATGCTATCAGATATGTTATGTATAGCATTTCAGAAATGCTATATCCCGCCGAAGACGGATGTGTCGGGCCATTGGCGCAATTAAAACGGCGACACAACGCATTTCCATTCTCTGGGCTACATCCTGCTGGAAATATAGTAGGACCATTGTCCTGTTACAAGAGATATCCAGCGGGAGATTGAGAATGAACGCTGAAGAAGAAGAAGAAATGCTATATTATTGTCTGGATCTGTAGCTATGTGGTGGTACAGAGCACATCTGTGATGGTCAAGGTATTGGGTTATAATCCAGCCACAGTGTGCATCCAGACTGTTCAGAAATCAATGGCAAACTACTGAACCTATTTATATTGCCCAGAAAATCACTACAGCCAAAAAATGCTTCGTGGATGGCTAAATTTTGAATAGGATATATTCCACCAAACTGATGTGTTGGGCCATTAGTGTAAATAAAATGAAGACAATGCATTTATATTCTCTGTACTACATCCTGCTGGAAATCTAATAGGAACATGGTCCTACTAAAAGAGAGATCCAGTGGGAGTTTGAGAATGAATGCGGAAGAAGAAGAATAGGCAACTACCAATTTTTATTTTATCAGATATGATAGCTGAAATTTGATATTTTCATATTAAGTCATGTGATCATTTCATTTTTCTACCATTAGGTCTATGTTAGCAGTACATAGCCGTATCTCTGTTAAGTCACTAAAACTGTCATTTAGATCTACCAATTGTGCCAATAAGCAAATAAAACCTCTATATTTATAGTCTCTTTTAGAAAGGCCTATATTATTGCAGGACTGGATGAAGATAAAGAGTTAAGAATATTTTGTTCTAGAAAAGTAGACTTATTAATTAAATCACAAACCACAATCAATCATAATTACTATTATCTGATTTTATCTCTTGATTTATGAAGAAATCAACTTTTGGGGCTCTAAGCATGTTCTAGCAAATTTTATTTGTGATGAATGTCAGTTGCAACCTAAATTTTTTCATACTAAAGGAATAAGAGAAACAACATATTTTAGTACCGGTCTGTGGAACCAAATATTTGTGTCAATTCACATGAATTATGCATATTGAAGCTCTTATTTCCTATATGTTTATGAGTAGACATGGGATTCTTCTGAATTTTCATATACAATATTCTTTCAATTGTATACAGTGCTTTGAGAAGAAGAGTGAGTCGATGTGTAGAAGACATTCCACCATTTTTTATGAAGACATCCAATCACATGAAAGCTTGAAACCATTTGACACTATCAATGTTAGCCATACAACTCCATGTTTTGTAGACATATTGTCTTGCCATGTTGTGTGATTCCACGGTTGTTGGTGTGCCTCTCTTGTATCTTTAACTTCAGCACATGTACTTGCTTGGGCAGGACTGTGGTCCTACTCGAAGTAGGGGATGGCTCAACCAATCTTAGTTTCTAGTCACTATTTATTGGATTAAACCCCATTTCCACTTCAAGGAACTGACCTTGATTTGGTTAACCAAGCCCTAGATAAGGGAGGAGTTTGAGGTTCAAACCCCCTCCTTTGAAAATCTAAACATGACTTTCAGTACCAGAAACTTAACCAAAGAGTTGGTAAAAACCCTTCCCCTTGTGATTTTTCACAGAAAGGTCTTCAAAATTAGGTAAAACCCCCCCTCCTTAAGATAATCATATCAACAGCCCTGGGATAAATAGTGAACAAGAAAAATAAGGCTACATGTTTTAAATACAGCCAACGAAAACAAAAAAAATCATGTTTATCACATATCTTTGTATAGGCCTATGGTGGCATTCATTGTTTTTGTTATAATTTAACTCATCATTTGCATAGATGACCACTTTCCTTGCATAAATGTATCCTACTAGTAATATTTGTAAACTCCTGTCTGAAATTAATGATCTTGCATGACCAAACAATTTATTTATGAATTTCAATTCTAGTTTTGTATATTATTTCTTGAAAATCAGGCCTTTGACAAATTGGGCAGAGAGACACTTGATGCTCTAGAAAAAAATTCAGACAAGCTACAGGAACTTCTCAGACGACATGTTATTGAAGGTAATTTGGTTAGAAAACATGACAGCTGTTTCTTGACAAATTTATAAGAGAATTAAATCACAACTTAGCACTTTGAAATCTTTTATGTGTAATAATGAATTTTAGCATTACCCCAGAGTTATTTCAAGAGACAGAATCATATTTCAGATAATGCTAATTGTCATGATACATTACTTCCAATGTATCACACAAATTCACCTTCAAAAAAATTCTAAATTTTAAAAGGATTCACTCACAAACCACATCAAAAACGACTTATTTTATGAGAGCAGCTATTGTGGAATGAATTAGCATCCTGCATAACTTTCAGTTTTTTTTAGTGCCATTATGAAGGCCTCCATATGTCCATTTTCTTACATAAAAGTATATATTTAGTAACAATGACTGTAGAGATTTCACTTTCACCTTTAAACAGGATAAAGTTTAGAAAATGTTAAGAATTGTACCAAAGTTTGTAGTTTGGCTGTGATTTTTCATATTTCAGCCTGACCTGCATCAGCAAGGCATTTTTGAATTGCTAAATTTCTTACAGGATGGGTACTCAACCTCATGTGAAACCCTCTTTTATAAACATCTTTTATAACATGTTAGGGAGGTTTGACATATTATTCTTTACTCCTCTTTCATGCCCACATGATATATGCACAAATCTCTTATCAATGCAAATTTAGTGTTATTACACATCTTGAAACATACTAAAAAAGACCCATAAATAAACTCAAATTTTTATTGTTATGGTTCAGTACCAATGTTCCCTCTAAGCATCATCGTTGTGTGACCATGGACATCATCATAGATTTCCTTGCATAGAATCTAACGCTATGCACAATATATAAGTAAGCTGATCTAAAACAAAATTATAATCTTCCATTCAATTGTTATTTTTTACATGCAAATGTCATCTCATATCATGAATAGAAATCCCCCCCACTAAAGACAGATGTGTCAGGCCATAGGTGCAAATAAAATTGTGGTATAAGGCATTTCCATTCTCTTATTTACATCCTGCTGGAAATCTAGTAGGACCACTGTCATGCTACAAGAGATCCAGTGGGAGTTTGAGAATGAAAATGATGAAGAAGAAAAAGACTAAGATAAAAGTAGATTTACTGAAGCATTGGAAACAGATGGAGGCCAACTGCAAACCACTACCAATTAATGACATGCAAAGATCTCACAATTATCTTCAAAAGATATGGAACAAATCTTTTATGCATTTTGAATCTATGGCGAAGCAATTCTAGATTCCAATTTCTTCAGTAATATCACACATGCATATTATCAGTTTCTGTATTCTCATCTAACAAAATTGACAAACACATTTATAAGCTAGAAAAGATATTGACTGATTTTTTCAAGTGGTAGGTGACTATAGTACAGCATAAATAACACTTAAAGTGATAGGTCACTATAGTACAACATAAGTAACAATTATATGCAATTTCACAAAAAGTACATTTTCTTTCTTATTTCTTTTTGGTGCAGAAACTCTGTGCTGTGCAGGTATTTCACGACGCAACTGGTATGACCACTCTCATGTAAGAACATTAGCTGGTGACCATCTGAGGCTATCACGTGACAAAGAAAACAAACCTAAAGTTGGTCATGCACTCATAACTAAGTGTGACCAGACTGCCACCAATGGTAATGTTCTTGAGCTTGACAGAGTCTTGATGCATGAACCACCTCGTCCAAAATGGTGGTTCAATCGTTTTTCCGATTGGGATGATATTTTCTAAGGTTACAGTATGAGAATTCCTTTTATAGAAGCCCTTTAAATAATTTTACAGAAGGGCAATTTTACTATTTCAGCATACACAGCGTAATAAATAATATTGCAAATCAGTATTTTATGTTGTTATTCTCACTAAAACTTGTAATCACTTTTTTTTTTAAATAGCCTTAAAATGCTGATATTTTGTGGCAGGTTTTAATAATAGGCCTATAGTTTATTTTATTGTCATATATTGTAAAATCAAAACAGAAAAAAAATAATATTTCGTATTCATGAGAATTACCTCTGTTTTTCTTCTGAAATCACATCTTTAGATGAGTTTGTCCACATATGGTCTAAATTAAATAGTTGTGTTTGTCATAACAAATAATTGCTATTATTGGCTGAAAAATACACATTTCCTTTTTTGTATAGTTTTTATGTGTGTGAAACAACATAAATATATATTTATACATGTGTATCCCTTATCCTGTATTAATAACAAGTTAATGTGCTTTTATGTAATTCATAGTTATCAACTTATAAAAGCAAATGTTGTAATAAGATTATTTTGTATATAGTGGATTGGAAATTGTTTTGAATTAAATTTGTAATTGTGTAGATATTTTAAAATATAGTTTCTGTAGTTTGTTAGGCTTTTGTGTCTTTACAATATAAAACATGTGCTTAGATTGCAGTCATTAACACTTTAATTATTTCATAATCTTATGTAGGCCCTACTCTATTGCTGCTAAAATGTTATGCCATGTGTTAACACTTTACTGACCAGCAATCCAGAGTACACTTAGGGTAGCTGGGGGCAAAGTGTCACACTTTTCATGTTTTAGTATATTCTGACAACTAGACTTAAATATGAGAGATAAAACTGTCATCTGTGTATAAGCTTATCCATCCATCTTACATTTGTGATGTTATTAAAAACATACAGTCATGTGTAGTCAGTAGAATGAGAATTTATGAACATATGTAAAAAACAAAAAAACAATCCTATCTCATTTTTGGGGGGTTTTTGTGCTGGCAAAAAATGGATACAAACTATTCTAAAATTGAGAGAGATCATCACTGTGACAGGTCTGGCACACCAGCTGTGTGTGAATGTGTACTAAGAACAGATTGAATAAATAGATAGATCTAGTTTTGTAACTTTATTCTGAAAAAAAATACTTGAATAAAAAATAGTTTGTAACTTCAGTTTTAAAGCTAACAATGTCTTTGTAAGGTTGGATGATCATTATAACCATATATGTCAGTCTCTCTCAGCTTTAGATTGACATCTGCAACTTCCTCATGACATAGACATTTAAAAAATATTTTTTGAATGCAATACTTTGCCCCAAAAATGTGCGACATCTTACTCCAAATCACATTGTTAGCAACTGCCATAAATTCTGATGAAAAAACAAAGTAGCCTGACAAGATAATGTGCTTAATTACTTAACAACACAACATATATTTCAGTTTAAATATTTTTTAAATCATAATATTAATGATAACAGCTGGCAGAGTGCAAGAAATTGCCAAAAATATAGATCAAGCATAGTGAAAAATATTCATCTGCATTGTTGAAAATTGACTCGTCCTTGGCCTAACAAACTCTGTTGTGTCAAAGATTGCGATTTTGGCTCTTGCCCTAGTCATTTGTGCAATCAGAAAAACCCATATGCTCTGGAAAAACCAGCTGTGACACTTTACCTTGGACTACCCTATCTCTCATTGCCAAATTCTTTAGACATTGTCTTAATAAATCTACCGGTATATAAAATTGAATTCTTTTTATAGAGCACTGAAATTTTCTGTGTTACAATGAATCTTTGCATTTCCTGAATGAATTTAAAAGCCCCAGCTTTCAATTTGAAAGCCCCAGTTAAGGGCTAAATTCCACTTTTTAATAATGCTGGGCATGGATTTACATTATTTCTATGTATAGCAAAAACTCATCTTCCAGAATTTCTGATTTTATCAAGAATAACAGGTGTAGCTCACATTGATAAAATGTATTTTGTGGGTGCTGAATTTTGGAATAACGTGCTATCCTGGGTGATATATTGTTAGTAACACCATCACTATGTTGTGGTATTTCTGAAGTATCATAACAATTTCGACTATCATCAATATTGGTCTCCAAGAGTATATAACAGAAATTTGGTGACTGTCAAATGTGAACAGTAAAGTGTTAAATACAAAAAATATACTGCAGTTACTTCTCATTCTTCAAAAGAATAAGATGATACAATATCTGTAAGCTAAATTTGTTACAAATTGTAGAATTACTAACCCTTAAAGGAGTTTAAATTCGTTTTATTTCCAATTCATATGCTTCTAAGACTGATTTGGGCATTAGAAACTGATTTGGACATTGTCTTTCATATCCCTTAGTACCAATTCATCATTATCTGATATACTTATATTGATTGAGTGGTGTGGTGGTTTGCTGTTACACCTCACTTGATCAAAACATTATCAATTGTTATTGATGTGCTGATTAGTTCATACTTTGTATTTTCACACAAAATAAATACACTTTTCTTATCATTGAGACTTTAGTTTGCGTTTGAGTTTATAAGATCTGTTTAAAAAGTGAAGAATGTCACATAATGTTGTCGATTTTGTGTTACCAGGATCTGAAGGGGAAGCACGAGAGTAGTCACTGACATCTGTTGGGTATAGTGTAAGAAGCAATTAATGAGGGCTGACTGTGAGCTTAGCTTGAATATTCTATCCTTAGAAAGACAAAATGACCTAAATATGCCATGTTGAAATTCTATCTGTTGGAACAAAAAGTGCAGATATCACACAGTGAGATATGAAGTTTTGCAATTTACTGAAGTTAAAAAGTAAAATACGCACAAATCAATATTTTACCCAATGGCCTTCATCAAGAGCACAACATAGCACATTAAGAGTAAAGGTCAGCACTGTATGTGATCACAACTTTGAAGTTCACTATTGCAATGGGATTATAGACAGTGCGGTCCAGTGCAAGTGGGTGGCATCTATAACTACAAGCAAACTCTGAGGAATCACATGAATCTGCTGTCTAGAATATACATGGTAATGAAAGAGCAGACAGGATTACAGCCAAAGCATCATTAGACAATCAATTGTAAGCTGATACACTGGTAAACATGGCAAAATTTTCAATAGGTACATCAATGAATCGATCTCACATAGCTATTTCATTAGACTTCATCCGCTCAGACGATTTTCAAAAGTGTTAATCATGCGTGCTCTCAAGACTGCACGAGATTGATGTAAAGATCGGAATAGCCTGTTGAGATAAACAATATATATATATATATACACACAGAGCCTGATAAATCAGTATTGAACTGTCGGATGCTAAGCTCTCATGGATTTATTAAGGAGGGGATCAGAGCTTCTATGGCCTGTTTAGAGTGCGCTATCGATAACCTCATAACTCATCAATAAACAGGAAGTTTACAATAGATAGCCCAAACGTAATATGCTTAAACTGCATCATGAGCACCTACTAGTATAGAAACTTTTATTGACACATCTAGACTGAGGTTTGAAGAATTTGGTATTTATAGAATAAAGAGAGTATTCAACCAGTGCTCCAATGAAACCACCACACCCTTCATGATCTGCTAGGGGAGACTGAACAGCTATGGATTTGCATGAGGTGCAATGATGTTGGTTCAAAACCATGACCATTGTGGGCTGTGAAAAACTCTCACTTTGTTCAATCTTGTTATCCTTTATGGTGCACACCATGGCAGTGCATAGTTTTGAATTCATCTTTCATAGCTCTACCTCAGAGTGTTTTGTACAAGTCCTTCTTCAGAATAGTCATGCTTGATCCAAAATAGTGTCATTTATCTTGGCTGATCCTAATTTTTTCATGCTTTTCATTGGCTGGTTACACAAAATAACCCATGATCGGTCACATCAGTCAATATAAGCAATACTGTTTGTGATAATCCTACAGGAAAATCCTGAAGAAGGACTTGGTTTTCTACCTGCTGCTCTTATGCTCCCTCTTGAGTGAAAAACATGTCAGATTTCATGATAATTTCTAGGTCTCTTCTGGGAAGACAACTAATCCAATATCATAATGTTATTTTTAGTGCATATCTTTTAGTCATTACTAGTTTGCTCAGAAATATATTCTATGCTTCTGGCAGAATGTGATGATTCTGGGATACTGCTGCACTGGAATACCTTACTGGAATACCGCACTGGAGACTAAACATGCATCCATAAATCCCCTAACGCAACCATGCCTGTGAGACAGAAAACCTTAAACAAGTCTGAGTATTATTTTGGTTACTCAGCTGTGTCAGAAGGACCGGTGCTTTTGTCAGAAAGACCTTGAGGTTGTTAAGAGCTACCTGCTCACAGCTAAAGTGATTATTTCATCATTATTATTATCCTATCTTTACAAAGTTATGCAATGATTTTCCCATGAGTTGCTGTAGCCCAAAGAATAGCGACACTGTTACCTGTCAGGCAATTAAGGAGGCTTAGGAGTAGAGTTGCCTGTTCCATCCCATAGACAGTTAATGACACATAAACCATGCTGAAGTCGGATGTGTCCAGCCGAAAAACACAGATATTGCAGCCAAGCTGTAAACCATGATACAACACATTCCATTCTATGCTCTATATTCTGCTAATCTGCAGATGTTTGAGAATGAATGCAGAATTGTTGTACATTGATAAATATATTGACAACTTACTTCATTATTGCTAATGTTCAGTACTCAAAGATTGATTTGACTAGGGATACTTATGATGTCTTCAATTACGTTATTGCTAAAATCAAGTTCATACAAAGATTGACAGCTTGGAAGCTTTTTGATTCTCTTAAGGTTGTTAGGTATAAGGTTAAGTAAGCACAGCTGGTGAAGAACTTTGATTCCTTGGATACTGAGAAATTAATGTATAATGTTATTGCTGAACCATAAAAGCAGTATTTCTAGACAACTCCTTGTACATTTTTTCTCAAACTCCTGGTGGTTAACATGGTATAGCCTAGATAACAGAATGAGTTGTATCATGGTTTACAAATTGGTTGTATCTGCATTTTTTGGCCTGACATATCCAAGTTCAGTGTGGTTTTTTTGTCACTTTGAATTATGCAATGGAACAACCAACTACCCTCAAACCTTCTTAGTCACTTCTCATGACATGCTTACCAAACCACAATGTTGTTATTCTTTGCTCCCCATTTTGGTTCTAGAAACACATGGGCAACATTGTAAACTGAAAAGATACCACTAAAAAAATAATTACAAAAATATTAATAAGATTATTTTTTAATTAATGAAAGATAATGAATGATAATTTATACTGCTTCACATTTCAGGTAATTTCTGATGCTAGATTGACCAAAACTAGTTTTAAAATATGTACATGTATGATTTGAAATATTCAACTGTGACTTGGCTGATTTTTATGTTATCTAATGTCAAAATGTATTACACATACTTTTCGAGTTTATTAAGAGATGCATCCAATAATCTTTAATTCTGAAAGTGTAAACATGCATCATGTATAAGTCATGTCATCTCATTCAGATGTCCAGCCTGATCATCTTTGATAGTACATCCAGAACAGATAAGTGAGGTACATTCATACTGTAGAAAAAAGATATCTTGTTTTATCATGATTTAATTTTAACCTCAAGAAAGGTCAATAGTTTTATGCATAAAAATAAAATTGATAGATAACTTACGTAATGATTATGATAACTGTAGATACCATTTAATAGTGTTTGATAACAGTGAAATAAAATTGGAAAGTATATATTGATAATAGAATCCCAGAAGAGTGCAAGACTGTCACTCTGGTTTCCTTTGCCAAAGATGACAGAGTTGTATTTTCAGCTCCAGATTGGTGTTTCTCTGGCATTAATCTCATGAGGAAGTTTTCCCAGAGCTTTTAAAATTTTCAGATGACTGTTTTATACAATGTATAAATGTGGCATAATGCTATTAGCTTCAAAATGTTCTAATCTTAATGGAGTTTGCCATGCATTTCTTGTATAACCATAAGCCTACATAGGCCCTATGACATAGGCCCTATTTTTTAATATAAAAAAATGTTTATTTTCTCTTAAATAAAATGCTAACAGTTTCAATTTTGAGGTGCTTATGATGATGCTTTTGGGAGGAAATCAAGGGAGGGGAACATTTTTCTCTTAATGTTGTATAGCACTGAATGCAATTTTCTACATTTCTAAGATAGCGAGGTCCCTGAAAGATTTACTGAAGCGGGTATCTGAGCACCTATGGACGTGTTCGGTGTGCGAAGATGATAATCAACAGACTTAATGCCTAATCCTAAAATCTCTCCTTTATCTATATCTACAGTCTTGATTTCTTGCAGCATTATGTAGATAAAAAGGCTGATTTTCTCCTTCCTGCATAGGCTTTAAGAAATCTTCATTACAATTGAGATCATGGTGGGGTTTAGCAAATCCCTCACCCAATATCCTTCATGATGCCTCTTACAACAGGCATAGCTGGTAGTAGGGTTACCATTCCCAATTTGTCCCAGAAACATACAGGTGATATGAAAGTATGGAAATCTAAATCCAATAATAGTGAATAGGCCTGTACTAAATGGTTAGAAATAAATGTTCTAATGTTGTAGAATAATAACAAGGACATACAGGTCTACTGTAAGCTAAATTGGCCTGCTGAAGACAGATGTGTTGGGATATTGGAGCAAATAAAGCAGTGAGACAACGCATTTACATTCTCTGGACTACATGCTGTTGGAAATCTAGTAGGACTTTGATCCTACTTCAAGAGAGATCCAGCGGAAGTTTGAGAATGAACGCTGAAGAAGAAGAAGCTAGACTAATATTATAACCTGCCTCTGAACCATTCAAATTCATGACCAAAATATTTGAATCATACACATCTGCAAATCTGCTCATAAACATACATCTTCTTATCTTAAGGATAATACATTTGCTTGGATTTGGGTGGTTGGGCATTTGCTGTTTTAACGTTCATATTGTTTTCAGGTGTAGTTGATTTTTGTGTGTGTTCTTATTCCCCATATATTTTAAAGCCTGTCTTTACAACAACACCAGTGTATATGTAAGTCATTGTTACTTTGGAAATCTCTACTGTTAAATCTCAGTCTTCTAATGCATTTATGATAGTGCAATTATTTTTACTGTTTTCAATGTTTGTCTTGTATTTTCTTTGAAAATGCCTTTGCTATATTTCTATGAAAATGCCCTACTGTTGAAACTGCCTTGTATACTGACATCTGTGTTAATTCATTCACATAACCCAATAGTCTGATAGTATGTGGGTTCATTGTAAAACTGATCAACAGATATCTGAGGCTATTTAAGGTTTATATTCACCATGTGTGTTGCAGAGGTTTGAAAAGTGAGCAAATAATAGCAACATTGTTTACCTTCCATGCATGTCGTAAGAAGCGGCTTAGGGATTTTTGGGATGGATTTGACTACTCAATCTCATATAGGGTCAAGATGAGCCAGAAACAATGCTTAAGTCGGATGTGTCAGGTCAAACCCCTCAAATATTGGAGCTAAGCTGTAAGCCATGACAACGCATTCCGTCCTCCTGACTATATCCTACTAAGCTGTAGTAGTTTAAGAATGAATAGGCCAAGAACAGAAGAGGAATATCAGGCTTAGCAATAAATAACATGTTCATTCAAACATTGTTCATTCAAATCACCATGTAGCAACCAAGGCCTGGACTTCTAATTCAGGAGCATACTATTGTTTGTTCAAATCACAGTGTAGCAACCAAGGCCTGGACTTCTAGTTCAAGATCCAGGAAAAGGGCTACTGTTTTCTTTCCAGGCATGTCTTAGAGGCGACTAAGGAAAGATAGAGGATAGGCTGACAACGTATCAATTGAGATGAATCATCATCACTGATATCTTTACTTGATTTCTTACTTTTGTCCTCTGCCAAATGGTCCCCATGGTTGATGCAAATAATGAAGGCCAGTTAACATCACACTTTTGCCTTTTTCTGGAATACTCCTAGGTGTAGGGGAATGTCAGGTGCCATATCACAGTGCGCAGGTCAACAGATCTGACAGAAGAATGATGAATTTGTTGGTCCAGAAATACAAGCTTGAACCTGATAGGATGTGATCATCATGGGATACTGCCCCACGAAAAGGTCCATCTTCAGGGACTAAACATGCATTCATAACCCGCCCACCTTCCCAACCCAATCATGGACTTGAGACGACAAACCTTATTTTAATTCGGGTATCATCTCAGTTACTCAACAGCCTGCTATTTCTATGAAGGCTTATAGGCTGCCAAGAGCTACCTGCTGACAGCTAAAGACATTACTTTGTCATCATCATGTGCCAAGAGCTATCTGCAGACAGCTAAAGGGATTACTTCATAATCATCATGTGCCAAGAGCTACATTCGATGGCTAAAGGGATTACTTCCTAATCATCATGTGCCAAGAGCTACATTCGATGGCTAAAGGGATTACTACATAATCATCATGTGCCAAGAGCTACATTCGATGGCTAAAGGGATTACTACATAATCATCATGTGCCAAGAGCTACATTCGATGGCTAAAGGGATTACTTCCTAATCATCATGTGTCAAGAACTACATTGTCCTACAGACAGTTAAAGGAATTTCTTCATCATCCTTCAGTTACCTCCCTGTCACCATATAAACGGATTCATGGCCACTAATTTCATAATTTATTTCTGTACGCCCTCCCTCTTACTAAAGTATTGCAGCACATCTGACATTATGATCCATCTATGCATAGCCTATAACAATAACATTAACCTGGATGTTATGATCCACCTGTGCATATAACAATTACATGAACCTGGATGGTGGATAATCCATCTTTACATAAAACAATAACATTAATCTGGATTATGTGATTCATCTGTTCATATAACAATAACATTAACCTGGATGTTATGACCTTTCTGTACATATATAACAGTAACATTAACCTGGATGTTATGACCTTTCTGTACATATATAACAGTAACATTAACATACACACTATCATTGTTTAGATTAAATATAGCTGTTTCTTTTTTTTTGGTTGTACAATCTCTACATTCTCAGTCAAATATGATAACCCAGCAACAACGGAAGTAGGTCAATTAATCTTTATCTTGTAGATTTCTTAACAGTAGGTATATTGTACAGTAAGTATTTAAAGTAGATCAATATATTGTTATAAATACATGACCTATCTATCTATCTTTCTATCTATACACTGTGTCCCTTATTTGCCTTGCGGCGTCAGGGGTGGAAGAGTTCTCTGGAGATGGCCTTCTTGTGCGCTGTTTGTAAGCTTGTTCCTGTGGCTTCTTTGATTTCTGTGATCCATTTTTTACATGGTCTACCTCTGGATTTATAACCAGATAGTGATATTTCTTTCTTTCTTTGCTATTGCCATTATTTCGGTCTTTTCAATATTGATCTTCATGTTGAATTTTCGACATGTTGTGTGGAGTTGTTCATATGGTCTTGCAATTGTTCTTCTGATGTCGCTATTAGTACTTGGTCGTCTGCAATGAGTAGTTCGTTCAATTTGTCTTTTATGTTATCTTCTTCGTTGGTACTTGTTAGTTTACAGATGTGGTCGATATATGTTATAAAAAGTAGAGGGGATAGGACACACCCCTGACGAACTCCTGATTGAATTTTGAACTTATTGGACACACCGGCATTTGTTCTTACTGCGCATTGGCTATTAGCATAAATGCCCTTGCATATGTTGATTAAATGTTTTGGTACTCCGTATATTGATAGTGTTTTCCATAGTTGTTGTCTGTCTACTCTGTTGAATGCCTTTTCTTGGTCTACGAATGCGATATAGGGCCTATAATTCTTTGTTTTCTGTGGCACTTTCTGTTAGCTGTCTAAGTGTAAAGATAGCATCCGTACAGCTTTTGTTCTTACGAAAGCCCATTTGGTTGTTTTGAAGTTGTGGTTCAATGTATGATCGTAGTCATTGCTACAATATTTTGTTAAAAAATTGTCCTGTGTGACTTAGTAAAGATATCCCTCTGTATAGGTCTACATGACCAGATGTCATAAATGCTGAAACTGTTTTAAATGTATTGATGGGGACTCGATAGGGATGCACAAAATTATATTATAACATTGTGATGCGTCATTATAACATTGTGATGCGTCATTATAACATTGTGATGCGTCATTATAACATTGTGATGCGTCATTATAACATTGTGATGCGTCATTATAACATTGTGATGCGTCATTATAACATTGTGATGCGTCATTATAACATTGTGATGCGTCATTATAACATTGTGATGCGTCATTATAACATTGTGATGCGTCATTATAACATTGTGATGCGTAATTAATTTTTTAGGAGACGACCAAGTAAGGTTGGGCGGATACCATGAAGACACAAATGACCAACCAAAAAGTGTCATGACAAAGTCGGATGTGTTTTGAAAAAAATGGCCAAACCAAACGTACACATAGACACCGACCACAACCCGTCATACTGAGCGTAAAATATACGTCAAACAAGAAAATTGCCACAGAAGAAAGTAAGAAGAGAAGACAAAGAAACGATTATAAATCTGAAAAAGTAGAAGTACAAAGTGCATTATTACAAGTGATGTCTAAGGCACATTATTTACTACCCGAACTAACTGATAGCCCAATTAGGCCCTATAGAATAGAAGACATGCAACACATATTGGCCTATGATATAAAAATCTTAAGATATATGCCCTATGTGGTGAAAATAGAAAAATACAGAAACAAAAGACAACATGGTGGAACGAAAAATCTGCCGAAATGTTTCAATACATGGTTATAAAGTTCAAACCACAAAACGACCACCTACAATACATATCGGCCAGAAAACAAACGAATATTGGATCACAAAAGCCAAACATAACTCGTGGACTAAATACGGGAAAAGTCTTGCCCACA
Source organism: Meghimatium bilineatum (assembly GCA_034231615.1). NCBI lineage: Eukaryota > Metazoa > Mollusca > Gastropoda > Stylommatophora > Philomycidae > Meghimatium > Meghimatium bilineatum. The sequence continues at coordinate 52,413,705 of CM067316.1, forward strand.
AATGTAAGACAAATCCACAAGCCTTTGCTAAGAGCGAGAACTGAATGAGAATAAGAGACGAAAGATATGACCCCACAACAATAATAACTGCTTACGGGTTTGGAACGCGTGCCCCCTCCGCCCTTTTTTCATTCCAATGTGATTATTAATTTGATTATTTCCCTTGGCAATGCTTGCCATGTGATATTTATCAATTATTAATATAACTTTATTTTTTTTAGGGTTTGGGTTAGGAGAGATTTTGTTCTACATAACTAACCCTAAATTCATTTATATTAAAATTAATAAAGGATAAACAAAAACCGTCAATTATTGGTAGCATATCCTATTCAAGACGTAGCTATTAACCCAGCATTTTTTTGGCTGTGGTGATTTTCTAGGCAATATAAATACGTTTAGTAGTTTGCTATTGCTTTCTGAACGGTCCGGATGCACAATTGCCTGTGGTACCTTGACCGTCACAGACGCGTTCTGTACCACAGAACCGGACGAACAATTATTGCCAAGGCGAATAATTACATTTGGGGTGGGTACGTGTTCCAAACAAGAACCTAATAAGCACTAAAGAGGGAAATTCAATCTCAAATAAAAAATAAAGAAAGAATCGATAGAAGGAATACTTCCAAGAACTATACAACCTGAATACTACAGTAGAATACACATACAATAAAAGATCAAGAAACCCCCGAGCCAGCGATAATGTACCAAGAAATAGAAAAAAAACAATTCAAACTATCACAGTGTGCGAAAGGTACTGCATTGCTCTGGGTCAGGTGTTCCCAAACTTTTTAAAGCCATGGCGCCCTTAACGTTCAGATTATTTCCGGCGGCGCCCTTGATATGAAGCAAAACTAGAGACCTGATAATTTTAAATCGAAATGTTAAATTTAAATAAATTATATGCTATGATCTCTAAATTTAAGTTTTAGATTTTTATAAGACTTTAATTTTTGTTTAAATACTTTCTGAATAGTTGTTGGTAACATTATATTTATTTATTTTTTTGCGTTTGGCGAGGAGACTCTTTGCGGCTCCCCTAGGCGCTGCACCGCACACTTAGGGAACCGCTGCTCTAGGTGGACCGAGAGTTAGCAGATAACCAAGATCCTAAAAGTACCTCCCAGCGATGCACCGTGGAAACAAAGTCGGTGAGTTACTCTTGCTGTCTCTATGACCAACACTTTTAGGCTCGTGTCCGTGGATGTGGAGGCTGCAGGTGGAATGAGAATTGACTACAAAAGGCAAGTAATATATCCGATATACAGCTCGAGAACAAGCTTCTAGGCCGTGGTGCACCACAAAAACGTGTACAGACTTGGGCGAGAGGTTCACGATGTCGATGAATGACACCTCGACAAAGACGCGAACAACCTGTGTCCAACACTACCGTCGATGCTTTCCTCTACCGGAATCATGCTCGCGGAGAGAAAAGGTTCAGTACCCGATGGGCACAGGCACAATACGTCTAATTAAGCGAGACATGATCACTGGCAGCGAAATACCTCATGCGAGATAGATGTAGTCAACCTACACTTAAATCCCTGACTACCGTCTCCACAGAGACTGCTACCCAGGTACATGTTTTAGCATGAAAAGTCCAAGGGCACAGTGGGTGATAAATCGTCATGGCGTAGTGTCGACACACATGCTCCGTCTGACGACAGATATGAAGGCTGTCACAGATTAGGAAAGCCTACTATCCAAATTAAAGGCATGACAAAAATGGACGTGCTGGGCCTCAGATATGCTGGGCCAACCGAGGTGCAAATAACACAGCTCTGCTATGGAACTTGCAAAAAGAAGAAAATAGCACCAAAAATGAATCACTAAAAAGGGGGGGCGCAATACCAAACGAAAAATAATGCTTGCAGAGAGATAGGTGTGAAATGGCTGAACAAAATATTTTCGATAGGATGGGAAGAAAATACAGTCCCAGATGATTGGCCAAACTCAATTATAGCGTCAATATGGACAAATAAAGGTAATAAAAGAGAATGTGAAAAAATTCGCGGCATTTCACTACTCAGCCACACTGATAAAATATACATTAAAATAATATAACAAAGAACAAGACACATGATAGAACAACAACTAAGCCCAGCCCAGTTTGGTTTCCAGAAGTGGGGCAGAATGCACAGATGCCATATTTACCCTTAGAAAATTAACCGAAAAAGCTATTGAATATAACAAAAAGCTAAAAATCTTCTTTGTCGATCAAGAAAAAGCGTTCGCCATAATAAACAGAGACATACTATGGGAAAAGTTCAAAATATTTGGAACCAATGGACAACTGCAACACAACAAAGCATTATACAGAAAAAAAGTCAAAGCAAGGTGAAAACAACAGACGGAGTATCAGAATCATTCATAACAAAAACAAGAATCAGACAGAGATGTGTGCTCTCACTTATCCTATCCAATGTCTGCATAAACAGAATTATAAAAGAAATACAAAATGAGATATAGCCTATAAAACATAGAAACAACAAGGAATGAACTTAACAATAAGTTATATAGGGGCATAACTTAATTAACAACGAACTCAATTAGTTGCTTTCTGCTAACGATCAAAGCATCATATATGACAACGAAGAAAAACTACAATCTCACTTCAACTCACTATCACGAATATGCAATAAATAAAACATGCGGATTAACACACACAAGATAAAAACTATGCAAATAACAAGATCAACAGATTACTTAAACATCAAAATAGAGAACACAAAAATAAAACAAGTCAAATAGTTCAAGTACCTAGAAATATCTTCACAGAAAATGGACGACTCGATAGAGATATGGAAACAAGATGAAGGCAAATGTTCTGACATACTAGCTGTCACCTTTGACATTGTACCCAAAAAATCAATGATTAAGAGCATCTTTATAGAAACACTATGCTAAAACAATGCCAGACTTAGCAACTGACACATACACATAAGAGAAAGATCGAGAATTGTGAAATGTCTAAGCTAAACAGGTCCACCAATACAAATATTTAGGTACGATTACAGCAGATGGAAGAATTTCAATAGAAATAAGAAGCAGAATATGGCAGGCAAAAACAGCATTCAGAAAAATGAAGAATATATTGTGTAATATGAAATTGCCATTAGAGGTGGAGAAGAGAGTTCTGCAGTGCTATATAACTCATATACTAACATATGGGTGCGAGTCTTTGACAATAAACAGGACAGTGGGAAATTAGAGGCAATAGAGATGTGGTTCTATAGAAAATTGTTGAGAATACCAAGGACTGCCAGACAAACTAATGTGGAGGTGTTGAAAGAGTCAAATGTGAAACGGACCTTAATCAATTATATAAGAAAATGACAATGTTCATTTTTTTTTTTGGCAACTTCATGAGACAGGGAGGTTTGGAGAACATAGTCACAACAGGCAAGATTGAATGCAACAGAGACAGAGGGCAACTACAGAAGAAAATATTAGACAATTTGACAACCTAGCACGACAGGGAAACAACAACGATCTTGATATGTAATGCTGGAGATAGAAAGATGTGAAGAGCCATGATCGCCTACGCTAGCCGGCATGACACCCGATGATGATGAATGAATACTATTAGAGTCACAGTCTCGATAAACGCGCGGTAAGAATATCAGACAGATAATAGGTGTAACATCATGCATAGAATACATACAGAAACAACAGATAAAATGATTTATAAGGATGAACAATCAACTTCCCATGAGAGCTTATAACAAGATGGAGTCCGGATACAGAGCCAAGGACAGACCTAGGAAAAGATGGATAGACAACATCAAGATCATCCTGAATAAACACGACTACATCTCAAACAGAGCGACACGTCTATTTCTGGAACGCAGACTACATCTACTTCACAAACCCCTTCACTCAACAGCAAGTGGGGGACCATAGCCCCACATGGAAATAGACAATTAGAGGCCTAGAGACAATACACATTAACAAGGATGTAAACAAAACACAACACACTGTGTTCTCCTAATTATTTTGCTCACTGGTATGCGTTTTGAGAACAAATTCAAAAGATTTGATTTTTAATAGAAGCCACCATCGAAGACGGATGTATCGGCCATTGGCGTAAATAAACCGGCGACACAACACATTTCCATTCACTAGACTACACATGTGTTGGAGATCTAGTAGGACCATTGTCCTGCTACAAGACAGAACAAGTGAGAGTTTGAGAATGAACGCTGAAGAAGAAGATTAAGAAGCAGCATCCCTGCACACAGGGTACTCCCATAAAAGTTCTGCTTGCCATTCTGTCAGCCATCTAAAGGTATATAAGTATAAATATATAAATTATTCGGGTATTTACAGTGAGACCAGACAACTTTTCCTTAAGCTATCCCATTTATTGTCTATTTTCTCTTCTGTAGGCCTAATGTTCCATGCATTCTATCACTAGATGTTCATATCTATTCCTTACACGTACAAAGTATTTTGGTTGTATATCTGATTGTTTTAGTGCTGATGTGTCTATCTGTAGATCTTGATTTCTTCTATGTACTATCTTTTTAAGTTTAACAGGTATTTTGCACATCACTGGATTATGGTCAGAGTTGATATCAGCCCCTGGATATGTTTTAGTGTTCTTGACATTATTTCTAAATCTGTTGTTGATCAAAACCAAATATATCTGGTTCCTATGTCTGTCTCCACGACTTTTCCATGTTTATAATCTTCTATTTTCATGTTGTAAGAATGTATTACATAGGGGCCTATGATCACGTTGTTCTCCTCACATAACTGTATAGGGGCATAAGTCTTTCTCCTCTGCCATTCCTTGTCCCCAGTCCAAATTGTCCTACAATGTTCTTGTGTTTTCCATTCCCTATTTTTGCATTCATGTCTCCCATGACTATTAGAATGTCTGTTGATCTTACTGGCTTGAGTAGTTGTTGTAGATCTTCGTAGTAGGCCTAATTTTCGATTTCTTCTTCAATGTAGTCTGTAGTTGGTGCATATGTTTGTACAATTTCTCGATCAGTAAGTCTTTTCCTACCCCCCCCCCCCCTTTCACGGTAATCTCACCCTGAATGTATAAAACTAAATCCTTCCTTTCGTATGTAACCAGCATCCTTCCATCTTGTCTCTGCTACTTCTAGAATATCTAAATTTAAAGTTTCTGCCTCTAATATTATGATTTCTAGCTTCCATACCTTGTGTAGTGTTCTAGCATTCCATGTGCACATTAAGGAGAAAAAAAAACAACTTAATGGTACAAGTAGGTCTGTGCTTCTTTGTAAATATTGTGAAAAACTCTTTGTGGCTCAGATTGGTCTTGAGTTACATTCATCATGTACTCGGTATGCCTCTTCGTTGAGACGGGCGGAGTAGATATGGGAAACCTGAGTACAATTAAGTCAATCCTCTACGTTATTTCAATCTAACGTGGTCAATTTGTTGTTGCATCTTCCTGATGTGTGATATTTCAGATCTATCTTATCGCCCCACTTCGGGCACATAATTCGATGAGGCCTTCGATATCATCCCGATTTCCAATTAACTGCGTACGTTGACACAGCAGATCTTGTTGGACACATTTGACAATCATCAAAAGTCTATGATAGTTATCTCAAACAACTTGTGATTGTCACGTGCCAGGTAGAGCACGTGACAGTACGCTGGGAAGAAGCATTATAAATAAAGAGCACTCTTTATCATGTGATATCCATCCTGGTGAAAATGGCGCTAACATCTCTGTGTGCTGTGTTACTTTGCTTCAGTAAGTTGAATATATTTTGAACCACGTCACCTACAAAACAATATAAGAATGTAGGAATTAAGCTTCAGTGCTGTCATTCTCATTTTGACAAATTTATATTGTATTTTATTATTTATTTAACAAGTGAAATGCAGTGTAAATCTTATTCGATACAAACTCAAACCATCCGTCCGGCAATTAACTTTAACACTTTGGTAGTGGTAGCCTGGGTCCTACATGAACTAAATTCACATTTGTTCGCACTTTCTAAGCAACAAAACTGGGTGCCCAAAACTGAGATTGTAGTTAGGCCTACACGTAGTGTTTGTGAAGTATTTTATTTATTTGTAAATCTAATTATTAAAATAATTTAATATATAATAATAATTATAACATAATTATATATTATTATATTATAATTATATATACATAAAAATGTGTAGAATTTCATTTTGATTTTCAGAACATTGTGTCTATTCAACATCCTGGATTCGAGCGTACGGATAATTTTGCTTGGGTTATAGATTTCTTGTGACTAGGGTTTACATTCAGTTGAAACATTAGGCATTAGCACAATTGACTTACAGACTTGGTTGAGGTATCATTGAATTGCAATTTTCAAGGGCTATCTAACTGTGGTATTTATAATGCTGTAAACCCATTTTGAAAATTTTGTGCTAATGCCTAGAAACATCCACTAATAGTTTTCTACTAGATTTATTAAGTTCTTGGCGCAAGTTGCTTTTAATTCTTCATTGTGGCCTATGCTCTAGTTTTGAGGTATTACCTAACCTTTGTTGTGTGATTTGGCAAGCTTAAGATTAAGTACTTACAGTTCGGTTAGGATTAGAAATAATATTTCTAATGTGTGCGCACACCTCACTCCGTGTCTAGCAGAGAGAAATAATGATCTCAGTACAAATCATAGGAACATTTTTAAAATTTGTAAATTGGAAAAGAAACAGATTATGCATAAGTTTGTCTGTGTCTAGTTTTGAACTCAGTGATTGTCGGAATGTGATGTCACAGCAGCCATTAATTTCATTGGTGTTACACAGAAATCCATGACGTTGGTTAGTTAAAAATGTAAACAGTGTGCTATTTATAGCACAATGAAGAATCAAAAGCAATGTTTACCAAATTCTTTAACCATTTTTCTGTTTTATATATGTAACTTTTAAGAGTTGAAGTGTCAGTGTGTTGCAGAAAACACCAGTAATTTATTGAAAACATTTGTTTCAATTTTTCACATTGGCCATCATTTTGAAGATTAATTAGTTGTAGATGCATCTGCAAATCACAACAATGTGATAAATATGTGTGTCTTGTCTTTGTGAATACAAACATATATAGTTTCTGGGGTATTTTATTGTGTTTAACTAATTCCATACGTAAATACAATATATCATGGCAGAGACCCCCTTTCCAGACATATCCACGATATATCGGTCTTGCAGATATGCCATCTACATTTGCTTCAATTTTATCGTAAATGAATTAGTATTAACTTATTTAGCTGTTTAAACTTTAGAAATCTGGCTACTGAAAGGAATCCCTCGTGTTACTGTGTGATTAGAAACATAACATTTATTTCAAGTTAAAATTCGAACACGGTAAGTTCAACTATCCTGAAATTAGTAAAATGGCTTCATTGTTCCACTAGCAAGAGAGCGCAAACATCAGGCTTTATTTTTCTTTGAGTTTTATAATTGGAGGTGTTATTTCAAGTGATGTGTTGAAATACAACAGTGTTTTTGATTTTGACAGTGGAGATTACCAACTTGTTGAAAATTGGAAAAGACATAGGCCTAGACCTAATAGGTAACAGCTAAAAAATTTGAAAACTGTTCCCACTTCTATTGTTTCTAAAGAATCAGAAAGGCCTAGTGACAGCAATCATAATCTTGCACTACATTATAAAGAAAATAGAGTTAGACCTAATGATAATATTGAGTGGAATAAAGTTCATCTTTGGAAATCTAATACTTAGGAATATTTCTAAATTTTCACAATATTTTGTTCAGTTCTGAAATTGGACATGGCACACACAAAAATAACATAAAACGTTAGGCAGTTGATAGATTTACTTCAAATAAACTAATTATGATCAGTAAATGGACAGTAGAAGGCATCTACTTTAGTACGATTGGATATCAACATTTCAAGACAAATAAAATTGAGGGTGAGTAGGAAAAAAATGCATGACCAAAAAATTATGTTTATCTAACATCCCAGTTTGTGGTGTAATTTTTGTATTCTGTTACAATTCTTATATTTTTATATTGTTAATGGATTCCACATTTAATTATCTGTCTTTTGATACTTTATATGACCTTCCATAGCTAATACTTTGTTTTCAGGAAGCTTGCGCCTAAATAATGTTGCGGTCTAAAATTTAGCCTAATATTAATTACGTCCAAACCCCGGGAATAATAATGTCCTGAAAGAGTTAATCTTCACAAACACAAAAACGTATAGTTTGTGTGTTGTATTATTGCAAATAACAAAGATAATTCAGAAATTATCAGCTCGGCTACATTTTGTGATCACAAGTCTAATTTATATTTTCCTAAGTATTTCATGTAAATTAATTAGATGTCAAATTAATTTGAAAAAAATTCAGAACTTTTTTCAGAATCAATGTACAGACTTTGTTGAGATATCATTGAATTGCAATTTTCAAGAGCTATCTAACTACAGTATTTTTAAAATGATGTAGCACAATTTTGAAAATTTTGTCTGAGTTCTTAGTCTATTGTCTTGTTTGAAGAGCCATAATATATTAGGTAAAAGTTTCAGTTCTTCTTTTCTCTGCGTTCGTTCTCAAACTCCTGCAGATTAGCAGGATGTAGTCCAGAGAACGGAATGCGTTGTGTCTTGGTTTACAGCATTGCTGCAATATCTGCACCTTTCAGCCTGACAATCCGACTTCAGCATGGCTTTGGGTCACTGATCCTATATGGGATGGGACAGCCAACTCCATCACATAACCTCCTTAGTCGCCTTTTACGACATGCGTGGAAGGTAAACAGTGTTGCTATTCTTAGCTCCCCTTTCGGGCCCTGGCAACACACGGGCAAATAGTTGCTGTTAAAACATAACAACAGCCAAAGTAAACAATATCTACTACATTTCAGAAAAATATTTATAATGTTAGGCAGGCCTATGACTAGCTTCTAAAGTTGCCTGTTTCATAGTATATAAATCCATTTGTGCAACTTTTTGGAAAGTTTCAAATGTTTCTCTGGACAAAGAAAAGTTCAGTGATGATTTCAGTGTTTGTTGATGTGTTAAAAATTTGAAAAAAACATACATTTTACAGGTTATTTGTAGTCTTTGTGCAATATTTTATTTATTTATAAACCTACAGTGATGTACTATGAATCAAAATATGTTGAATTTACTGACACTTTCATAATGTGTCTATTGCTGTGTTTGAAGAGCATAACTATATAGTACAGACTAGAATATAGTACATACTGTACATCATTAGAACAGGAGCACTAGCGGCGGAAGAGAGAAGACAAGATACTGCAAGACAGACGTGGGCACGTAGAAAAGAAAAAACATCTCTACGTCTCGTAGACACCCTCTACAGTCGTCAATTCTGTAGAACATTTTGTGCGCGCATTGGACTTGTTAGTCATATAAAAAAACACTATTAACTTTATTATTTTTCATTACTTATTGATAATATTATTAGAACACTTGGAAACAGGAATACAATAAGTACATTCACACAAAATATACAATGCACATACTCAACAAGAAATAACATGGAGTCATTTTTAGTATTAGGGGACTACTAACTCTGGCATAAATGCCTATATGCACCAAATTGGCATAAAACCACACACTTTGTGCCCCTGACAAGAAGACAAATAGAAACCACTTCACATACAAGAGTATCCAACACCTCTGAAATCGAATAAGTCCTGTACCCACAGAGATAGAAATGAAGATCTGGAGGAGCTGCAAAAAATTGCCTCCATCTTAGCTAGACTGCACACAGCTCACTGCATACATGAATGTTTCAGCCTGGTTAGCAGATCCATAACTCTGTACATCACTGTGGAAACACAAGTTTGCATGTCAAAATGATCCCTGACAAAAGGAGGCAATATGACCTATCAAACGGTTGTTACATACATCATCCATAGCTAGTCAGTTGGTGGTAGGAATTATTTACCAGTGGGCCACAGGGTTGATACAGAAATTGAAGCTGTACTCTAGCACTATCAAATTTCATTTGGTTCTTGTATAACACTCTAGCCTAGTAAGGAATATATCTATTGGACATCCCAACAAAAAAACAACAGACTAAGTCTACCAAAGTTGGAGTGGCAATAGCCTTTTTTTTTTTTTTTTTTTTTTGAGGAATTGGGCGCCCACATTTGTCCTCATACACCATGTTGTGTAACATAAATGACAGAGGAAAAGAAATAATGATCCTTCAAAATCACACAGAATCAGTTGGAGCAAAAAATAGCAATTTTCCTTTTCCAATAGCATGTATAAAAATGCATCGTTATCTTTTCAGTTGCTGTAGGCCAGTGTCTGGACCCACCAGTATTCACAGACTCCTACAGACTGGAAGCTGTGATTCGGCTCCCATATGCAGAGATAGTGGAGCCGATCCGTGCTTTTTATGATCCTAATAACAACCGCAGTCGGGTAGACTATTATAATGGTAGGTTGTTAGATATTTGATTGATGGTTAATGAGAAACTAAACAGATATATTATTTATAGAAAACTTTGGAATCTGTTTCAATACCAAAGAATTATTAGCATTAAAGCTCATCTATCATTCTGAGCAATTGAGAGATTTCTGCAGAAGTTTATTTCATATCAAGAAGCTTCAAATGTGTAGCTGTGCTTTCAGAAGAAGCCTCCTACTCAGGGGGTAAGTGACACTGATTTTATGTAATCCTAGAGGGAATATGAGTGTCACATTCTTTCCTGTGCCTTATAGGAATTTGTACTTTTTTCTCACAGTTAGTGTCTCCTATTGACAGGTTAGGTTTCCAGTTTGCTTTCAAATTCTAGAGGTCTGCCTGACTAATACTTATCTCTGTAAGAATTTTCAGTCTTGCTATGGTTTATTTTGGGCCAAGGATGGCACATAGGGTAGTAGTCATTTCTTTTCATGTTCAGCGCCTTGTTGCAAGTTGCCGTAGCTCTTGTGTATTGCTTATTTATTCATAATATTGAACATTGTCTTGCTCTAACCATTTAAAAAATATGTGGAAATTCCAGTGATGTTTGTAGTTAGTCTATACAATCTTGCTATGTTGTTCATCACAAATAATTTTTTGTTGTTGTCTTGCAGACATGTCAACTAGTCGGGTTGCATGATAACATGGTTACTGGTGCATCTCTCAGCCTGGTATCTCTGACTTCAGCACCTGTGCTTGCTTGGGCATGACTGTGGCCCTGCTTTATATTTGTTTGGCTGACAATCCTAGTTTGCAGCCTCTATTGGCTGCACTAATCCCCATCTTCACTTCAAGGAGTTGGCCTCGATGGAGATCACAAGTGATGATGACCATTTGTTACATTCACTTATGAAGTTCAGTTAGTTATGTCCTTGATTATAAGTTTATAGGTGGCTAATAAGTCCCATGCTGGTCACAAAAGTCTTTGGACAATTCGAGCATGGGATCACTATAGTAGATGATGTTTGATCTACCCGTGACTTTCTAGCTGTTCTGCTATTGATTCCTCCTCTTTACACAAGATGCTGCACCTATTTTTGACTGTAAAGTGTCATGTAGTTCTATCTCGCGCAGTCTTACAATGCATTGTTGTTTAGCCAAAGGCTATCAGTACAGCGATTCTTTAGGTCTATGCTTTACTTCAACACATTTTATATTAAAATCTTCAGAAATTGATGGGCAATGTAATTTATGTGCTTGTATAGTCTACAGAAGAATGCTGAGAATACCATGGACTGCCAGAAAAACTAATGTAGAGGTGCTGAAAGAATAAAATCCGAAACAGACCTTAATAAACAATATTAAAAAAAAGCAATCTTCTTTTTTTGGCCATTTCATGAGATGGGTAGGTTTCGAGAACATAGTTACAACAGGCAAAATTGAAGGCAACTGAGACAGATGGCGACAGCGTGAGAAATATTAGACAGTTTGACAACCTGGCACAGCAAGTAAACAACATCGACCTTGATACATAATACTGTGGACAGAGAACTGTGGAGAGACATGACCCCGTATGCCAGCTGTCATGGCACCTGATGATAATCTATTTTATATATAAATGCATGAGCCAATAATAATTTAGAAGTTACAATACAAATGATATACCAGTTTATTACTTCTTTCGATTTGTTTTGAGTCACAAAAAACCAACAAAAGCACATGAAATACACAATGAAATTGATGCCTAAGTCACAAAATGCAAAAATGATTATGAATTCACAGAGATTGCATGTCAGAAGAGAATAAGTTATTATCTGTGAACTGTGAAGAAATTAAAATACAAAATTGATACCTGAGAAGGATATAATGAATTTAAAAAAGTATATTTAGATATATGAGTAATGACAATGTCGGAATTTTGGGACATTGGCACAAATAAACGTGGCTTGGGCACCACATGGGGGAACATGTAACAGGTAAGTAACAAGTTGTTACCACTAACAATCGATGGATATCGTCCTAACAAACAGACTTGGTGTAATACAGCTGTCTTTGTTGTTGATGTATTTGAAGTTTTCTACTCAGGGATGGAGATGTGCTGCAGCAATAGACCGTGAAGATGCATACAAGCAGAGTGGCATAGGACTATGTAATGAATCAACGTTTGAAAGTTGAAGCAAATCCCCTTATTGTTAAGTGGGTTGCTATCATCCTGCTTCAGAGACATGTTGTTCTTAAATGTGGTAGTTGGGCATTTACACCAAGTCATAAGCTCTGGGCTTCCACAGGGTTCTCCATTATCCCCAATATTGTTTATGTGTACACAGTACAAATAACAGGTCACATGGACAGGTAGAAATATGCCATATGCTGATGACATTTAGGTGTATAGGCAGAGTTGAAATTGAGAGTTGTGTGTCAAGGAATTACAATGTGAGCTAGCCTAGATCACATATGGGAGTGGTATAGTCAATTTTTTGCATTAATAAATCCATTGAAAATATCTGTAACTTGGTTCTCTCTCTCAATAATCACATTGTAAATGCATCAATGCAGAGTGTTGCTTTTTGTTGGGAAACTCTTGAAAGAACCAGAACAATAAAATATTTGAGTGTGATTTATGACAGGAGTTTGACATTCAGTGATCATGCTAATCACATCATTTTAAGTACAAGAAAAGATCTTTCAGCAATGAAAGTAATGGCTGCTTCTCAGAGTGAACAAAGGTTACTATATCTTCTAACCAAGGATTGGTTGTTTCTGTGATTGAATATGCATTGGCAATTATGACTCACAGCTAAACGCAGACTGGAAGGTTGGATAAGATCCAGAATGTGGCAATGTATATCATTCCTGGGTGCATGAGAGACACATATGTACGAGCAATGTGATTTTTACTTGACTGTCCAACTATGAAACATAGATTATATACCTCCAAATTAGCACTGATAAATAGGCATCCACAGCTAACTGAAATAAATTTAGAGTGTGAAAGATAGTAGACTAAAGAGAGAAAATTTGTGGACGCTAAGGATGTTATACAAAGTGTGTGCTCACTGGAAGATGTGAAATATGGTGCTGAATGGATAAGTGTCCCCTAGGTTGTTATTCTTTATTTTGGGTAGTAATAACTCTTGATAGGGAATGTAGGAAGAGGTGTCATATTGCTGTTGAATCTGAGATGCAAGCATTGATCAGTGAGAATTCCAAAGATGGTGACATGGTTATATATGCACTGATGGTTTGGATGTGAGATGTGTGTGTAGTCCTTCACAGCGCAGTATGTAGGGAAGACTATTAGAGAGGAGAGTGAAGCTTATCTGTAACCACACATAGCATGACAATGGAAACCATGGCAGTGACCAAGGCCTTGAACTGGATGGACACACAGAGTGCAAGTCTGCATTTTCAGTGACTCAAGTATTATCAGGAAAATACAAGTAGGCTGTATTCATGAACAGTGGCTTGATGCTGTGGGGAGGGTGAGTTAGAAAGTGTCACATTCATTTTTGTGCCTTGTCATTTGGGTGTTCAGGGCAATGAGAGGGTGGATAGATTGGCAGTTTCTTCCACTGTATCAAGTGGCAGGGCAATGAGAGAGTGGATAGATTGGCAGTTTCTTCCACTGTATCAAGTGGCAGGGCAATGAGAGAGTGCATAGATTGGCAGTTTCTTCCACTGTATAAAGTGGCAGGGCAATGAGAGAGTGCATAGATTGGAAGTTTCTTCCACTGTATCAAGTGGCAGGGCAATGAGAGAGTGGATAGATTAGCAGTTTCTTCCACTGTATCAAGTGGCAGGGCAATGAGAGAGTGGATAGATTAGCAGTTTCTTCCACTGTATAAAGTGGCAGGGCAATGAGAGAGTGGATAGATTGGCAGTTTCTTCCACTGTATCAAGTGGCAGGGCAATGAGAGGGTGGATAGATTTGCAGTTTCTTCCACTGTATCAAGTGGCAGGGCAATGAGAGAGTGGATAGATTAGCAGTTTCTTCCACTGTATCAAGTGGCAGGGCAATGAGAGAGTGGATAGATTAGCAGTTTCTTCCACTGTATCAAGTGGCAGGGCAATGAGAGAGTGGATAGATTGGCAGTTCCTGCCACTATATCAAGTGGCAGGGCAATGGATCACACAGACATATAAAACTCTGAGAGAGAAACTGCACGGTCAAATGAAATTAATGAAGATGATTCCTTTCCATGTCCAGAATAATGGAGCTGGGCTAGAAATCTGATAATTAGAACTGTCAGTCGTGTAATTGTGATATACTCAAGGGGGTATTGGAACACCTATAGTTGTGTGCAGTGATGATGACCTCTCGACTGACTAACCTCTTTAGTCATCTCTTATGACATACATGGAAGGTTTACAGTGTTACTACTCTATGCTCCTCCTTTGGGCCCCATCAAGATACAGACAAATGACTCATTTAAATGACTTGTTGCATGTATACAAGTATATTTTGTGAAATAACAAAATTATGAATATAAATTATAATTCAGGTACTCAGATCACTATTCAATATGGAACAGTCCGTGGTTTTCCCTTTGGGGCAGAGCTTAAGGTTATTCCCTTTACCACAAAGACAGTGTATAACCAACTCTCGTGCTTTATAAATAATGGTTCACATGATCAACCTAGTGGGATCACTACAATTATGCCTGATCTAACCGGCTTTGAGGTATGTATAACAATATATAGTATAATTTAATCTACGATTGTTAGTAAACTTATGAGGTTTAAGATACAAGAGTCTACTTTAGCAAAAAGAACTGACAGTATTTTGCTCATCCTTCAAACAATGGCCCTGATAGTAGGCAGCAACACTGTAGTCTGGCTAAGTGTGTAGAGATCAAGGAAGGAAGACAGATTCATTTACAAATATACAGACACAAATGGCAACACTGATTTGCTATACAGTGATACCTCCGTTTTCGTCGATAATCCATCCGAGAACAATTGGCGAAATCTATAACCGATGAAAAACGAGACAATTATTTCCATATGAATCAATGTAAATCCAATTAATTCATTCTGGACACTCCAAAATACATACTAAAAACACATTTTATAGAGAATAAATATAGCATTTAATACTAAAAACAAGAAATTAATATAAAATACTA
Source organism: Meghimatium bilineatum (assembly GCA_034231615.1). Lineage (NCBI taxonomy): Eukaryota > Metazoa > Mollusca > Gastropoda > Stylommatophora > Philomycidae > Meghimatium > Meghimatium bilineatum. Next base: position 52,429,201 of record CM067316.1, read on the forward strand.
ATACAAAGAATAAATGAACATTTAATATGACATTTACCTTTCTGATGACACTTCTTGGCATATGGAAGATGGTGAGAGAGGTGCACATTTTATTGTTTGGAAGGGGAATCCTCCTCAATGAGGACCTTAAGTATCAAGGCACTATCACTTCCCTTCATGGTCTTTTGGCACTTGGACCAACTTCAGAGCTGACGAAATCTGCGGCACCCGACAAAAACCGGGACAAATTTTTTTGCGGGAAAACAATTATGTAAATCGAAACCGACGATAACTGAAGTCCATGAAAACTGAGGTATTACTGTACATGTTGCAAGAGATGGTAGGGAGATCTTGGGATAGGATTGGCTACTCTGACCTATAAATGGTCAAAGTGACCAGATATGTCATGCTGTAACACTGAGATTTTTAAATGTTTTTGTTATGGACTTGGCCGGAGTGCAGTGACAATAACCCAACGACTATCTAACTACCTAGTGAGATGTTTGGGTCAAAAGATGTAGATTTTAGCCAAAATGTAAACAGTGACACATCATATTCCCTTCTCCAGACTATACCATGTTAAGTATAAGTTAAAGAATGAATGCAGAAGTCACACTAAACTAAACCACCACACAAAATGAAGATCTAGACATAACTAGAAGTACTCTGTAAATATATTTTACTCCATGCTTCTGGTATTTTTTTCTTTGTCTTATTTTGTTCATTCTCAAACTCCTGCAGGATGTAGTCCGGAGAGTAGAATGCATTGTGTCATGGTTTACAACTTTTTTGCAACTATTTGTGCCTTTCAGCCCAACACATTAGAATTCATCGTGCCTTCTGGTCATTTTGACCTATGGGATTGATAACTAACCCACCCCTCAAAGCCTTTTTAGTTGCCTCCTATACATGCATGACAGGTAACAGTGTTTCTGTCTTGGCTCCCCAACAAGACATGGTCAATATCATGTTTTGATATTTACAATTTGGAGTTGAATTTTAAAAAATGCTGTTTACCTGGAAGTTTATAAGATGAACAACATTGCACATTTTTTAAAATGAAATGTAAAAACTCCTATGTAGATTCATCATCATCAAGTGCCGTCTCCGCAACGAAGGTTGGCTGCAACGTATCTCCAACATCTCCTGTCTCTTGTCTTGGTGGTGCACTCTGCTAGACTGTAACCTGTCCATCGTGTAATGTTACTCTCCCACTTGTATCTCTGCCTACCTCTTGCTCGCTTCCCTTTGACTTTACCCTCAAGTAAGGTCTTCAATAGGGTGTCATGTCTTTTAATGTGTCCAAAGTATTTTATTTGCCTGATCTTTATTTCTCTTAGTAGTTCTTTCTCTAATTCATAGATTAGACATTGCTAAATACATCATAATTTTATAACAACCTGAATTTATTATTGGTTTTCTAATCCTAATAAAATAGAGTATTATTGACATTTGGTTTCTTAACCCTCTCACGCCTATCTCTGCTGGACTAGACTACTATTCATTTATCTCCAGCCTGGCCGTAAATGACGGATACAGACGGCGTGATTTATATTATTTTTCTTCACTGTATACATGTGAATCTTCAGTCTTCTGATCATTTATAACAGCTGTAGTTTTCAAGCTCTGAATTGTTTATTATGGCCATAAATTTTCTTCAAAATGTGGTCAGTATACACCTACCGGTACTTATGATTCAGATGAGGTTCTTTTAGGTCTTTACTGCGCTATAAATAGCACACTGTTCACATTCCGAACTAGCTGACATCAAAAATTGTGTGGAACACCAATCAAATTGATTGATGCCATGATGTCACATCTCCCAGTGCAGATAAGAATTTTGAGAAAACTTAGTAAAAAAAAAAAGTAGTTTAAATATCACAACTGCTACACATACTAATGTATACTAATTCTAACTGTAACCCTAATTCACTCATATGCTGGGCATGCCCAATCACACTGCAAATTTTGTTTCCTACTTCATGTTACATGACAAGTAAATTTGTCTACTTGTCGTACATGACAAGTAAATTTGTCTACTTGTCGTACATGACATTTCACAAAGATATGTTCACAGATAAGTAATTCTTCCATTTACCATTAATTATACTTTTAATCATAAAAATTGAATATAAATTGTATTTTATATTCATAATTTCTTGAACAATCATTTATCATTTTTCTGGAGCTATATGTCCCTTGCCATGAACTTTTCCTGATCATCTGGGATTGAAAAGGTTAATTCATTTTTCTCTGTTCCAGTTTATTGGGGAACAACTATTGAATGGGAGAAGAACTAATGCCTTCCAGAATGTTGTTGTTAATGGAAAGAAAGTAAGTCACATTCTATGTAATGCATGTTGTGTAACTTGTATGTTTTCACAGATGTTCATTGATGAGAATTGGTATATAACGATGGTTTGTTTGTTAGTCATGGTGATTAGTGTTCTAGGCTCAATGGCTGTTGCATAGAGATTTTGAAAAAGAGTAAGTATGCATGGTATGGACATTCACTTTGAAAGATTATCATGCAGGGAACAGTTGGGGTAAAATGAGAAGAGATCAATCAATTAATCAAGTGTTGTGCCAAGTGGCGTAGGCGGTTATGCTTCTCCACAACTCTCTGTCGCTTGTGTTATTAATAAGTTCAGTTGGTGACTTCTTTTTGTGCCACAGTGACAATTCATCCAGAAATTTTTCTCTTTGTCTTCCTTTGATCTTTTCTGTGGTTACTAAATGTTCAAGTTTTACTTTCCTCATCACATGCTCTAAAAATCTTGATTGTATGCTTCTAATTTTCACTATAATTTGTGATTTTACTCCAGGATCTAAGAACTTTTACATTAATTTTCTTGGATGTCCATGGAATTTTCATCATTCTTCTTAAAAACCACATCTCATTTGCCTCCAGCTTATCTTGGGCACTTTTGGGAAAATACAAATCATTGTTTTGATTGCACGATCATAAAATAGCATATGATTAGTAAATGACAGCACTACCTAGGATTCCAGATCATAATGCTAAATCATTTTAGTTTAGTCGTGTTCTTGATAAAGGCGTTTTGGTTGAGAAGTCAATTTCTGTGTGTTTTTCTGTGTGCTTCTAATTATTTGCAAAGATTCCAGGGCCTGAACTTCTAGTTCAGGGTGTAAAGAACAAATTGGGGGATAGTCGGACAACCTGTCACATGTGGAGAAGTCATTGTCACATCCTGTCTCAATTTCTACTTTTTGTCTTCTTTCAAATAATCCCCATGAATGACAAAGAAATGCAGGCTTGTAAATGTATTGTTTAATGTGCACGCAATGCAAATTATAGGCAGACAGATCACAGGGACTGGTAAGACTCATATGCTGATGACATTCTGGTGTATAGGCAAGGTAGAAATAGAGATGTAAGTAAATGAATAACAATATGAGCTAAATTGCAAGGAGAGAGGTACAGTGACTCAGGAATTAGTGAATCTTTCTAAAACATCTATAACGTGATGGTTTTCTCTCAATAATCACATGATAAAACATCAATGCTGAGTGTTACTATGTGTGTGGACATTCTTGAAAAAACTGGCACAATGAAATATTTGAGAGTGCTTTTTGGCAAGAGACTTAAGTTGCAAACATCATGTTGACCACGTCTTTTTATGGGTAGGAAAAGTTCTTGCAGCAATGAAAGTTATTGCTGCTGCTCAATATGAATGGAGGTTACTATTTCTCCTATACCAGGGCATAGTCACATCTGTAATAGAGTATACATTTGCATTTCTGATGCTGAAAGACAAAAAACTGAAAGATTGTATTAAATCCAAAATGCGGAGATGAGTATCATACTACTTTGGGCTCACAATGGACATATTGGTACATATGAGTTATGCAAATCTTACTTGACTGTTAAACTCTGAAGCAGAGTATACAGCCTACCTCCAAAACCAGGGCTGACAAAGAATATCCTAGTAAATTCACGAAGATATTATCATGAGGATGAATTAAAAATTCTTGAGACTAATTGGAATTGAACGAGGTCCACTGCAAGACGATTCAGTGCTGCTAGAATGGACCTGGTTCAATTCCTGTTAGTTTAAAGAATATCCACTGCATTCTGCAGTACAGAAAGTGAAAGATAGCAAGACTGAAGAGAGGAAAGTCATGGATAGGGTGTGCTGAAGATCTCACGTAAAGTTAACTTCAATCACTTTCCTTCAGTATATTATGTTAAAGATTAGATCTGGTTTCTGTAGGCTACACAAACATTGTCCATGATTCGCATTCATATAACAAGACTGACATATGTAGATAGTAATATAGTCACACTTTTGTTCTTACTAACAAAATATGACAAAATTTATTTTTAAATTTTCAGGTGAGCACTTATACCTTCTGGTCATCCGTCCTTACCCGCGAGCCAGTGCGTTATGAAATGTTGGGATATGATACACTTCTGGGCTCTCACTTTGACAAATATTATGTGGAGTACATTTCATATCGCTCACCAGCTCAGTTCAGTGATACTGACTTTGCAGTTCCACACAGTAAGTGCAACATGTCCATATATTAAGTGTATCCCTTTTTTTATGGAAGATGAAAGCTATCACGAATATGTTGCTGGGGAGCAGAGAATAGCAACACTGTTACATGTCAATCATATTGTTAGAGGCAGCTAAGGAGGTTATAGTAGGGTTGCCTGTCCCATCACATTGTTTGTTATAGTGATCTGGTAGTCCTGCATGAAATCAGATTTGTGGACTAAAAAGCGAAGATATTACAGCCAAAATGTAAACCATAACACAATGTATTCAATTCTCTTGACTACATTCTGCTTGCCAGCAGGACGTTGAGAAAAAGTAAGAAATATTAATTATGCCTGTGCATTTTTTTGCTTAGATTGTAATTGCAGTTTAAGAAAATGTTGTTTCATCTGTTTCAGAAAATGTTGCAGATAATGTTTTATTCATGGCAGCCTCTTTGTTCTATCTTCCTGGTGCATATATTCTTTAGAGCTTCACATGATTGTTTAACATTTTTTATGTTTTTATTTACTTGTACATACCTGTTTCCACAATCTAAAATGGGAGCAAACATAATGCAGCTGTACTCTGTGATGTCAGTTATCTTACATTTGAATGTTTATAATATTCATATTTGGTAGAATGTATTGGAGTCTGTAAGACCAATATATTGGTATGTCAGGGGAAATACTTATTTTTATATGGACTGAGTTTTCAGATTCAAAGGGTTAATGGCACAATTTTGCTGTGGTAGTGGTAATTCGTCATTAAACACAACATGAGTGGTTTTGGGCTATAACAGGACAAATTGAGGAGTGTGTTTAAACAAGTGAGCCATTTGAACCATCTACTTACTAAAATGTCTGTTCGAAGAGACTGACTACCTATGGGTTTCCTCATAATACGTTGGCTCAGAGTATTATGATATCAAAGCCATGATCTGAACTGAAAATGATATAGTCTTGTATTATGAGATCTCTCACTTCATATCTGAGACATATGCTATGTTATTAGGCTTTTACTTTTAACTGATAATGAAACATGTAGATGAATGTAACAATTTTAATTGCAGATCTGTCTTGTGGTCCCTTCCCTGGACCTGGACTCTCACACACTGACAAGATATTGATGAATCCCATAAGAGAGTATGTCCATCACCATGATTATCATGTTCACGAAAGCTTTGAGCTATTCAAGATCAAACACAAGAGACAGTACACACTTGATGAACATGATTCCAGAATGCACGTGTTTAGACAGAACCTCAGGTCAGTGCTTAATCTGATAAACATTCTGTGTATTTATACATATAAACAACGAAAGATCCAAAATTGTAAACAAATTCAGGAATGGAGTGATATGGCTACGGATATGGTATACTAACAAAGTCAAATGCGTTGTGCCATTAGCACAAATAATATAGTGGCACAGACAACACATTTCAGTTGTCTAGACCAGTGATTCTCAACATTGTTAGACCTGTGGCCTCCTTATGAGATAATTTTTTTCTCTGTATCCAACCCTCCTCTTCTTCTCTTCCTTATGTTTTAAAACTATCTATCTATACCACCAAATGTATTTTTTACAAATGTATATTCTTTATTGAAATTATATCAATTATTATCAAGGGTTGATCCAAAACCTTGGCAGTCAGTTGTATAATCGTGCCAAAGTTTTCATAATCTTTTTTGAGTATTAATGAATTCATGGCCAGCTTTTGGCAGGTTGTAAAAGTCTACAAATGAATAATATGACATAATGAATATGTAAAATTCAGTACAATAGAATCATATGACATAATGCATATGTAAAAGTCCGTACAATGGAATCATATGACATAATGCATATGTAAAAGTCCGTACAATGGAATCATATGACATAATGCATATGTAAAAGTCCGTACAATGGAATCATATGACATAATGCATATGTAAAAGTCCGTACAATGGAATCATATGACATAATGCATATGTAAAAGTCCGTACAATGGAATCATATGACATAATGCATATGTAAAAGTCCGTACAATGGAATCATATGACATAATGCATATGTATAATATATTTCCATATTTAACAACACTTCAAAATTGCAAATTATTTGTATTCTTTATTGTATATGATGGATTTCTGTTATTTCATAAGTATTTTGTTTTTATGGATTTTACATTTATTTATATATTTTTCCACTTCCTTTGTCCACCCTTTTTTCTTAAAGCTCCTATTTAAATCATTATATAAACTGTTCTGCAATGGTTTACAGAGCATATTGCATTATATTATATAGGTACATTCACTCAAAGAACCGTGCCGGCCTGTCCTATAAACTAGGTGTGAACCATCTCACAGACAGGACAGAGAAAGAGAGGAAGGCCATGAGAGGATTTCATTATACTCATGGTGACCGTGGTGGTCAGAAATTCTCTCTTGAAAATTTGAGATTGAAAGATGTTCCTGATCAGTGGGACTGGAGACTCTATGGTATATTTAATTATTACTCTCTTTTTACTTGTATTGTCTTGCAAATTTAGACAAATTTTCAGTTTTTGGAGTAAATGTGACTTGTTGATTCTTGTATTCATCATCATCATGTGATATACCAGCTGGTTTAGGCAGTCATATGTCTCCATAACTCTATTTCTAATTCCGTTTATGACGGTCATTGTTGACTCATTCCATGCCGAGATGTTAAACTATGTATATTTTTTCCTCATGCTGTCTGTCTCGATCTCTTATATTCAATATTGCTTATTGCAGATATTCTCCATATCTTCTGTTCTCAAATGTGTACACAAAATAAAGATTGTCTCTTTCTTATATTATTACAAATCCCGAGTCGTATCTGAATATTTCAGCACCTCATTAAAAAATTAGTTTTTCTAGCTGTCAATGGTATTCTGAGCATCATAGAACCACATCTCTGTTGTCTCAAATTTTCCACTATATTTTTCTGGACTCACTATCTTGTCCAAAACTCACATCCATATATTAGTATCAGTTTTAGTTCTGAAAAACTCTCTACCAATATATGACAGACATATTATACATTATATTCTTGAAGATATTCCCAAAAAGTCTTGTATTATTTTTAAAAAATAAAATTATTTTGTATAAATATAACTAGTTGAATCTATTTTCTGAAACCATATTTCAGGATTGTCCAACAAAAAGCAAAGATAACAGATCTCATCAGAGGAACAAAACTGAGGCAAAAGCTGTGAGGTAGTTGCTCTGAGTTGGAGAAGACAGTGGAGTAATGACAATGATGTTACGGTTTTATGTTACAGGTTGATATTACAACCAGTACAATTGAAGTGTCTTACTTCCGGAAGATTTGGCTGAAGAGATCATTGTAATCCAGAGAATTGGTGTTAACAAAGAGAATTGGTACTACAGTTTTTTTATTACCACTGATGAAACCTAACAAAAAGTGGATACCAAATCATTGTGACGCAGAACACAATTGCCAAACTCTTTAAGAAAATTGTGGAATGCAGACTTGTGTTGGATAGAGAATCGTTAGGTGTTTCAATTTACACCTGGTGGCTACAGACATAATAAACAAACATGCTGTGTTTGCTTGTGACATTTTTGAATAGATCCAAGCTGGACTGGAGATGTATGTAACTGTGATAGATCTAAGGATGCTTACAATTGGGTTCCATGTGAATATCTCATTAAAATACTCATGCTGCTACAGGTCTACCCCATCATCAACCAATGGACATTAGCTCTGTATGAAAATGTAGTACTGTCATGTGGCATTTGGTCCTCTGAGTGTACTAAAATTTATCTAGAATTGCCACAGAGTTAAAGTTTTTCACCAATATTATTTCATATCTCCACCATATGTGTAATTGGCCGTACATGTTTTATAAAACCACAGATATTTAATTTTAGTGATGACACTGATTCTTAAAATTTCATTTTATTGGCAACAGTGATTTTAATGTTTTTATATTTTGGTGGTAACACTGACTTTTGTGGTTTTTATTTTCATGGGTGACAGTGACTCCTTAAACAACTTCAAATTATCTTTCTTATCCATTTTCAATTCACAGACTATAGGTGCATTTGACAATACCTGTTCTGTTATTTCTGAGAATGCTAGAATTTCCAGGGTAGTAAAGCTGTCTGTTATACTTAAGATGTTGAAACAGCTATAGATGCCATCTACTAACACTGAGCATTTTGAATCTTTCGAAGCAAGGACTAAGAGTCAGTCACTATAACTGTGTCAGTAAATTAGTAAATTTGTGCTTGGGCTTTTGTTTCGTTGTGTGGTAGGAAAAGTCAGAATCCACCAGTCCCTTCATTACAGCTCCAAGCAGGATAGATATAACGGCTGTGACTTTTATGGCTGATGTTACAGGACTATTCTCATGCATACATACAGTGATTCAATGAACATTCTCCATAAAGTTGAAGTGGGATTGTCTGTCATCAATAGGTGGAGCTATTGACACAATCTATTACCAGAAAAATTACCTTTGTATTTGTGCCAGGACATGAGGGTAATCAGCGAGCCCATACACTGGTGAGCATGGCAACAGTGTCAATAGGTACACCAATGGATTGATCAGACATAGTTAATGCATTAAAAGACCTCATCTGCTCAGATTTTCAAAAATGTGAAACATAATAAGTACACGAAGAGACTGATAAATCAGCATCGAATTGGAACTGTCAGCTGCTACAATTCTGATGGATTTATTGAGATGGGGATCGGAGAACCTATGAACTTGTCCAGTATGAACTGGTGATAATCTGCATTCATCTCATTGAGTCTCAGAGCCATTGGAGGACTACAGTAGCAGCCTCAACCTTGTATACACAACTACCGGTAAGAAATACACATTGGAAGTTTCAGCAATGTAACTGTTATATTTATTCATTAAATTTTACTTTTGAGTCTATGTCTGACAAAATGTTCATCTTTGCTTGTAGGAGCTGTGACACCTGTGAAAGATCAAGCTATCTGTGGATCTTGCTGGAGTTTTGGAACTACTGGTACAATTGAAGGGGCTTACTTCCTGAAGGTATATACTTTTATTAAACTTCTGTTATATGATACAATTCAGTTTTTCACATGCTTTCTGTGTTGTCTTCTTGACTCAGTGTCAGTGTTTGTATACAGCTAAGTCACCTAAGGCTGATGTGTTGGACCATTGGCGCAAATAAAATGGCAACACAGTGTATTTTAATTCTCTGGATTTCACCCTGCTGGAAATCTAGTAGGACATTTGTCCTGCTATAAGAGAGATCCAGCGGGAGTTTAAGAATGGAGGATGATAAAGTGTACAACTATCATGCTGAACTGGCTTTGATATAAAGGAATCATACTTTCAGAATTTTTGGTAACCCTCTCATGCATAATTTAAAAAAAATATGACACTGTACAAGTCTGCAACAATCTTCTGCTTTGGCTTTCTTGGTCACAACTTAACACCACTGTAAAGGGCAATTCTTGAGACTAACGGGAATTGAGCCAGTCCATTCAACAGCACTAAATCGCCTAGCAACTATTGCAAACACGTTTTTCCGTACTTGACTAACCGCATCTCCAAAAAAAGATACGATTTTGTCAAGACATTCAAAGCGTGCACTCAAAGTCACCCGAACGGACCAATCGAGACAAGGACTATTACAATGACAACAAACATCTCGTACAGGTATTGAAATATCCTCAGTAACAACAAACATATAACATTTAATATCCGTATTTAGTTATACAAGGGCCGATAGTCTTCTTGTAAACATGGATAACATATATAGACAGTACAATTTTGCTTCAAATAATTGCTTATACAAGTAAATATAAGTAGGAAGCCACGGAAATTTTTTTTTTTTAAATTCTTGAGACGAACGAGAATTGAACCAGTCCGTTCAACAGCACCAAATCGCCTAGCAACTATTGCACACGCGTTTTTCCGTACTTGACTAACCGCATCTAAAAAAAAAAGGTGATTTCGTCAAGACATTCAAAGCGAGCACCTAAAGTCACCCGAAGTCACCATTTGTAAAGGGCAAATGCAGTAGAATTTTCTGCATGTGTAAGAGGTAATGAAATATGCCCTGTAGAGCCATAAAATAAACCAATGGTTGGTAGTCCACTACTGTAAACACTATACTTAATATTTCAGTTTCTGGTTAACCTTTAACCTGTGAAGAGGAAGGAGATTTGTAAAGAGTTACTAGTATACTGCCTGGTTAAGATATAAACTTAGTAAGTTGATCTTACTAAGCCACTTACTAGATCATAAGTAAGATGATCTTTTGAAATTATCCATTAAAGAATTGTACACTTTAACATATATGTATTCTTGAATAAATTATTCAGAGTATTCTTTTTTTTTCTTTCTTGTGTTCACTTTATTATTCTTGTAGAAATTAGGCTAAGAATATTAAATATTTGTGAGAAATTTCCATACCTAAAGAAACTGATCGAATCTTGCAATACTGCATGAATACTTCAGTACCTGCCTTCTGCAAGAACACACAATATACTTTGGTACCTTCTTCCTAATAAATTGACATTAATTATTTTTTGATAATTAAGATTGTAAAACCAGTGTAAAACTATGAGCCATGTTGTTATTAGAGACACTATATATACAGTACAAACAATATAGAATAAATATAATTAACGTTGTATTATACAACTTGTATATGTAGTATAGTTCTGTAACATCAGCAATAAAAGTCTATTGTAAGACTGCTCAGTGCTGTAATGAAGGTACCGGTGGATTCTGACACCTTATGAGAATGAACCCAAAAAAATACCAATATGAGCATATAACAAAAGAATACCCGGACATAAGACCAAAGGTAGATCAAGAAAATGGTAGATAGAAAACATCAAGATAACCTTGAACAATCATGGACTAAATGCAACCAAGGCGACACGTCTGGGATTGAAACAACAGCTTGAGCTCCCACCCCTCCGCTTAACGGCAAGTGTGAATATGATCAACCATCCTTCACCTGGGGACAGAAAATAGACAATAATTGAGTACTTTGAAAAGTGTTGTTATATAGGGAGATTTGTTACAAAAGGATGCACTATAGATGGATTCCACTGTAGTACTTTAGTACTAATTCCACTGTAGTACTTTAGTACTAATTCCACTGTAGTACTTCTTGAAAAAAATGGCATGTAGTACTTCTGTTCCTTTCTCCTGAAGAAGATAAACATACTTTTATGAAGGTCTCTTGCAAAATAGAAAACTTTGTTGCTTGTCTTCCACTAGAACAGGTTTGCACAACACTTTATGTACTGGTAGCATAGCTCATCATTTTGATGTTACATGTTTGATAATAATATGTCTACAAACAACTTGTTAATCATAATACATTTTGAGTTAACCTCTCCTCATGTTTTTAATATTATTTAATCAGACTGGCAACCTTGTCCGACTGTCCCAACAAGAGCTGGTTGATTGTTCCTGGGGTTATGGCAACAATGGCTGTGATGGCGGTGAAGATTTCCGTTCTTATAAATACTTGATAGAAAATGGAGGATTGACTTCTGAAGATCAATATGGACAATATTTGGCTATTGTAAGCATGTAATTGTTTGTTCAAATATTTGTGAAGATATTTAACATTGTATTAACATGTGCAGAGTGACTCATTTTTAGTTAGTCTCTTCTTTTCTGTCCGGTTCTGTGGCTGAGAGAAGTACATAGTACATCTGTATTTGATGTATACGTGTATGTTATCCTTGAAAAAGACCTTTCGGTAGAAATTTCAATTTGTGTGTGTACATATGTACATGTGAACGCAAGTTGTGTCCTCCCTAGTTCATGCACTGTAACCTGGGCCTTGATACCTATCTATTTCTGACATGCTTTATCTAGTTGTATTATTACTTTAATCTGTGATAATTTTTCTCAATGTCTATTGCCACCCATTCACTTCCTTTTCCAATTTCTTCTAATTCACATACTCTTCACAGTGTATCTTCAGCCTCTGCTATCCAATATCTACCACGCTTGATTCTTTTTCCTTTTGACTCATCTAGATGTTTGTGTAATGGGTGGTGGTTGTATTCTGCTACTTTAAGCTACGACCTAACCTTAAATTAAGGTGACTTAATTGATTTCAGAGTTTAAAAAAAATTAGAACATAAAAAAACAACAGGTTTGAGTTTTTGAGTCCCATAATATGTGAAGCAGTATACAACCACCTTTCATTTTCTTAAAGTTTTATCCTGAACAATTTTGTGATAATGGATGATTCTATTTATAAGCCAATCCGTCTATAAGCCAAGGAAATAACTGTTATGTCCCTAATCTGACAAAAGTTGTAAACCCTTGTATAGGTCAAGGTAAACAAAAACAAAATTAATACCAATAATAATACAGTGGAATACTATTATTATAAGAATGAAGGGACAAGTGAAATCATGCGAAATGGAAATTAATACAAACTTTAGCAACCATAAGATACTACGTCGTTTCTTTCACTTGCCCACTTAGATTCACTGAATGAATGAATGCGATAGCTGGGAAAAATACATCAAAGATAACACAGCGCCACCTTCCCCAGAGGTCATTAAACCGATAGCCACCAGGTACCAGCATTGTTCCCAGCTATCCTATCCATTCAGTCAGGAAAGTTGGACATTACTACATTATTTCTGTCTACAAACCCACACGAAGCTCACACAGAAGTTGCCGTTAGAGCTATAAAAAAATTTAATTTTTTTTAACTTTTCACTATCGATTTATTTTAACGTTTCACTATACATTGTGGCCTTTAAAAGTCTGTGCCATATAAAATCGAATCGTGGATTATTTTATTTCTGTAATCCATCTTTTGCATGGTCTGCCCCTAGCTTTGTATCCATTGTGTCTGTATAGCAATGCTTTTTGAGGGACAGTATTTGATGGTAGTCTAGAAGCATGTGAAAACCACTTAATCTGTTGTCTTCTAATGTAACCCAGCCTTGGCATTGTGTTTGTTAGTCTTGTGATTTTTTCATTTATAATTCTGTCTCATATTGTTGCTCTTAAGAATTCTATATAGACACGTCATTTCTGTCAAGTCACAAGTTTTCTTGTGACTTTTGTTGTTAGTGTCCATGTTTGACACTGGTATTATAATGATGGTATGATGATCGTTTTACATAGTGCAGTGCAATTTTAATAGTGCATAGTGCAATTTTAAAATGATTCTCTCATATTGTTGCTCTTAAGAATTCTATATAGACACGTCATTTCTGTCAAAACAAGTTTTCTTGTCACTTTTGTTGTTAGTGTCCATGTTTGACACTGGTAGTATAATGATGGTATGATGATCATTTACATAGTGCAGTTTTCATGTTCATGTTTGACTTGAAGGTCTGTCAATATAAAATTGTTACTATTTCTTCATTGATTCTGTCAACAGGATGGTTTCTGCAAAAGTAAGACTGTAAAACCAGTCGTGCAGCTTCAGAACTACACCATCTTACCACAAGGTAATCTGGCAACTCTGAAAGCCTCCATTTTCTCCCAAGGACCCATCTCAGTTGCTATTGATGCTTCCCATAAATCATTTAGCTTCTATGCTAATGGTGTCTACTTTGAGCCTGATTGCAGTAAGTATTTTACATAAGGTTTTATTATAGCATATTTTTTAGAAATACAGTGGAATCTCTCTATAGCGCATTCTTTTATAACAAATTTTCCTATAAACACTTTAAAAAATCCTCAGTTATATTTTTTTTTTTTTATACTGCATATAGCAAATTTCTGTTAATTACATATACATTTTATCGGTCCGGACCAAGTTGTTATAACGGGATTCCACTGTTTCATGCTCAGACAAACTAGAGATAGAACAAGAAAATGTGCTGAAGATGGATAGGAAGAATAAGATAATAAGACCAATGGAAATCAATTTAAGACAAGCATTGTTCTGGAACAAGGAAGACCTGGAACACATAGTGAAAGATGAAGACCATGACATGCATGGAGAGAGGTACAGATATACAAAGATGCTGAACACTGATTTTCTCAGCTGAAAATAATGCAGTTCCATTGTGTAAAAAAAGACGTAAAACTAGCAGCACACCATACTTCATGCTCGCTCCTGCTCAAATCACATGAATATTCATGCCGATTATTTGAGGGCTAACACTGGAGTAGAAAATAATTAGTTAGTTAGTTAGTCGTAGGATCATTGTCATTGCACTCCGGACAAGTCCATAGGTGCTCAGATCTCTCCTTGAGTGTAGCCGCCATTACATGTTGACTGACGGTCCCAGTATGCCGTTGATTGACTGTTAGTTGATTAGAAAATAACTAAGGGAAAGAAATAGAAGCAATAACTAAAGATAAGGCAAGGTGGATGAGGTTTGTTGATAATCTATGCTCCACAGGGACTGAAAGGTGAATAGACATCACTTAAAATGAGGTTGTGAAGGTGAATAGATAGACATCACTTAAAATGAGGTTGTGAAGGTGAATAGATAGACATCACTTAAAATGAGGTTGTGAAGGTGAATAGATAGACATCACTTAAAATAAGGGTGAGGGTATTTGTGTGAGTGTTGTTTTACTAATAAACTTTTGGTAAACCTGTTTGACAACCACTAATTCAAAACAACTTAATTTTTTTCAGAAAATGACCCAGATGATTTGGATCATGCTGTTCTTGCTGTGGGCTACGGAACGATTGCTGGTCAGGACTACTGGTTGGTCAAAAATTCATGGTCAACCTACTGGGGCAATGATGGTTATGTTCTGATGTCACAAAAAAACAACAATTGTGGTGTAGCCACAGCAGCCTCATATGTGATTGTTAAATAAATCAATCACACAGTTTTTAAAAATGTATAGCGTTACATTACAAGAAATAAAAAGAAGTTGTTCTGTGTCTAGTTTTTTATGTGCACAAATTCAAGAATTTATGCTCTTTTATGAGAATCCATTAAAAAAAAAATACTATTTATTCAAAATTAATGTTCAAATCAAACAAATATAATTTCTTTGAGAAAAGATTGTATTTACTTTCTAAGATAAAATTCTTATTATGAATGTAGCAGATAAGATTCCATAATCTGCACATCTAGTCATTTTGGTTATAACTTGGAAGATATATATTTTTAAAACTTGTTTCTGTTTTATTTGAGTCACATAATAATTCCTAATTCCTAATTTTAATTCCCTTTTATATTCAAGTAAAGTGACAATTTATTTACATACAGAATTTGTTTCTACTATTCATTTGATGAGGGCATTTGATGAAGTCATCATTATATCTACAAGATTTAGTGTATCAATACAAACATTCAGTTGTGAAACTAATAATTTTTTGGAGAATTAAGTTGTGGAAATTTATTTTAATAAACTATAGTTGTGATAATAATTGGTTTTGAAAAGTTGAGTTCTGAAAATAGTATGTAAAGTCACTTATCACAACTTTCAGGTATGGTTTTGGTTTATATGTACCTGTAGGCCCATGGTTTTGGTTATCAATAGTGCACTAAGGATAATGTGGTTAGAGTTATACCCATCCTCTTTAATTGTAACCTGGTGCTAATTTCCTGCAGTTGGAACAACCTGAGAGCCAATATATGGTTCCAAAATTGTTCACCTCAACTGGAAATTTAACGTAACCACCTAAGAAGCCAGTTCATTAACGATTATTGCTCCCATGGAAAAAAAATACATTTTGAAAAGTTCTTATAGTGGAAATAGGTTTATTTAAGACACAAGTGTATCAACCAAGAGTTTCAATTCTGGATCATTTGTTTATATGTTTATTTAAGACACCAACCAAGAGTTTCAAGTATTGGTCAACATTTGTTATCTATATGTGCCAATTTCGCTATCATTCCATGGTTGTTCTAGTCAGATTTAGTTTTAGTTTGTGAAACTTAAAAATTAAAAATTTGGTGTTTAAGATACTGATAATGTGTTATTTATAGCAACTGTATCTGTTGTAGGTGAAATATTGTAATAAGAATCTTGGTGTGTCACTGTGCTACATTTGTAAACTTCAACAGGCTTCACTGTTGTTTAAATCTGTCAGTATCAGAGGCAATGACCTCAATAAATTATCAATTACATCCCTAAATCTGTACTTTAGGCTGTGGACATCACAACTGTACATTTTCAGATTCATCTGAAATCATTAGCATTACAACACATGCTTTTTAAATCTGCAAGCGGAAGTATAATCTATTGGTGTTACAATTCAAGCTTGTAAAATAAAACATCCAAATTCCTCCTCCCCTCAAAAAAAATAATCCACATTTTTAGAAGTGTAAGCTCTATCAATTATTACATAAATTTAAATGTTTAAGTTTGAAAACATGTTTCAATTGATCACATTGCTTGTATTTTGAATGTGAACATTATTCATGATTAACATATCAAAATACATATGGCAGCTTGTTGTATAGGTTAAAAATTATCAGGAACCATCTATTTAGTGTATATTAGGAGGATGGGGGAAAAGGGTAAATAAAATGCATGTGTATGTATGTGCTAGGGAGTGGGAGAGTCAATGTACATACAAACTGGAGATTAGTCTTGTGGTTGGGCCTTTTTTCAAACATTTAAAAGTTGCACAGCTTATTTCATTAATGCATGTAGTATGTAGTTGGTTGTTTTTAGTGAAAAATTAGTGGATAAAAT
Organism: Meghimatium bilineatum; assembly: GCA_034231615.1. NCBI lineage: Eukaryota > Metazoa > Mollusca > Gastropoda > Stylommatophora > Philomycidae > Meghimatium > Meghimatium bilineatum. The sequence goes on from CM067316.1 coordinate 52,446,310, forward strand.
GATCATTCTATGGGTTTCGGTAAGGACGCCATGCACAATCAGGAACATGGAAACAACTGAGAGGCAAAACATGGCCACACTGACCTGGTGAAGTGTTGTTAAAGAAATTTGGGTTCTATAATTGCAAAGAATACCCACTATATTTCATTATTATAGAGGGATGTGAACGAAACAAGATTCAATGCACATGTTCATTGATGGTTTGCACATTGTTTTCATTTTATTGCACGGTCTAAGAAATTACGTTACTTGCAAAACATTAGTAAACTGCAGGATACTGCTAGATTTTAGGACCCGTAAAACAATAAAAACCTACGGATGCAAAATTCTTAAAAACTGAACAGAAAGTAGTAGGGGGTATGCTCTGCGATTACTGTTTCACATTTGTTATAAAAGGGTGAAATATTGAGGAATTACCCTGTATTACCACACACAAAATTGGCAAAAATTGTTGACTTAAATTTCGGGAAGTCCCTTGTGATATTAGAAGCCCCTTCAAGAGTGGATTAAATGTGTATCCATTGTGTAATCAAGGGGAAACAGGCACCACTGAGCACACTCCAATATTTGCTCAAAGTAATATGGCAACTATGAGCAGGGGGAAACAGGAACCACTGAGTATATTCTGCTCAAAGTAATATGGCAACTATGAGTCTGCTTAGAGATCAGGAATGACAGTTAAAGAATACTTTATAACAATCAAACATTTATTTGATTCTGAGCACAATAAATATTTATATACATTTCCTGTTTGTATTTGACATTTGAATTGCTGTTTATTTGTCTATAACAAATTTCTTAAGTTCAAAATTCTTGATTAGAAATCAATATTTTAATGCATGGAACATTTCCATGGGTGAAAATCTGTGTGTACCACTTTTGATCACACTTGTGAAAGTTGTAGGCACAAAATCTAAATATATTGAAATGTCACAGCAACATTTTAAGTCGTTACGGCTATGGAAAACTTCAAGAAAAATGAAATCACAAACACAGCACATAAATATATGGCTCCCATCTTGTATACTCCATGTTAGAAATTTGTCTGGTTAGTTTAGTCAACAGATCACCTTCACTGTACATTGATCTAGAAGTGCTCATATCTCATCAATATCAATCAGCATGTGGTATCTAACCACATTCTCCTCTATCCCTCAGAATATCGTATCTAACCACATTCACTATATTGGTGTACTAGTTTTCTCTGGTCACTTTAACATTATTGTTTAGCCACTCCCCTCTGCGAATAATGTTCATACAGTCTGTTCAAGGCAGTTCATAAATACAGGCAGTTCACAAATAATTTGTTATACTATTATATGAAATCCCTGGGGACATTCAGAATGTTATCTGTTATTGTCTGATTTTCAAGTCATGCCAACAAACATATCTTCACGTTCATTTCCTTGTGCATCCAAAAGATCTCATGGTGATTTATTCAGTGGCATATGTACTTTTGTCTTTCCTGACATTTTTTTCTCTCGTTATAACTTTATAAAACATTGAGTTGTCCATTTTTATATACTCTGTTTGTTCCATACTGTATCTGCAAGGTGAGTGCTTCAAACCTCACCTCCCTATACCTTCCATACCGACTAGGAAAATAAAAGATAAATGAACATAAAATGCAAGAAAATAAATTAAGAATCCTATCTCTCACAATTGTATGACTTCTTGAACACCCCATGGAGGCCAGCTCCTTGAAGTGGAATATGGGCTTAGTCCATCCAACAGAGGCTGGAAACTAAGATTGGTCATTCTATCTCCTACATTGAGTAGGACCACAGTCCAGCTTACAGATGCTGAAGTCGGAGATTCTAGGCCAAGAGGTGCACTAGCAACCATGGTGTCACACAAAATGACTAGATAACATATCATTAGCTTTACATTGACAGCAAAAAAAAATCTTTACAAAATTGTATCTATGGCCCTGTGTGAGATGATGATGATGAAATAATCTCTTTATCTGTGAGCAGTTATTTCATAGCTTACAGTATTTCTGACAGAAGCACAGGTTCTTCTTAGTTATGTTACTGAACTGACACCCAGACTCATATAACCTTGTCTCAAAGGCATGGATGTGTAAGGGGGATTTATGGATACATGTTTAGTCCCTGACGGGAGGCATTCCTGTGTGCCAGGATTACCATGTCCTGCCAGGAGCACAGAACGTACTTCTGGGTCAACTATCTCATCATTCTTCTGTTAGATTTGTTGACCTATCTGCAGTGATGGCACATCTAGCATTCACCATCACTATTGCTGTCACAAAGGTGTCTGCTGGCCTGCATCTCTTTGTCACTCGTGCGAGGGATTATTTGATAGAAGACAAAAGTTAGAAATTGAGACAAGATGTGAGAATGATTATTTTTTTCACAGATGACAGGTTGTCAGCGCATCCCCCAACTTTCTTACGACATGCTAGGAAAGAAGAAAGTGGTCCTATTCTTTGCGCCCCGAACTAAAAGTCCAGGTCCAGTTGCCACACAGGCATTTACATATCACAGAAGTTTTGAAATATCACTAGTATTAACCAAAATGTGTTATAACTTGGCTGTCTTCTTATCTACCTGGTACAAGTTCTTCTTCTGCATTCGTTCTCAAACTCCTGTAGATTAGCAGGATGTAGTCCGGAGAACGGAATGCGTTGTGTCATGGTTTACAGCATTGCTGCGATATCTGCGCCTTCCGGCCTGACACATCCGACTTCAGCATGGCTTTGTGTCACTGACCCTATATGGAATGGGACAGCAAACTCCACCCCATAACCTCCTTAATTGCATCTCACGACATGCGTGGAAGGTAAACAGTGTTGCTATTCTTTGCTCCCCTTTTGGGTCCTGGCAACACACGGGCGCTGGTACAAGTATAGATTAAGTGTAGAGATAGGAGACCAAATATTATTCTATGCTTTCTGGTCAATTAATATAACAATAAAATGAAAACTCTAAATTCTTTTCATGAATGTCTTTCAAGTATGTATCCTGCAGACTACCATGGTCTCATTCTTAAGAATATGCTTTAGAGCATCATGCAATGGAAAAGATAGCAACTGATGACAGAATTTTAAGTTTGTGGATGTATCGTAACATGACCTGCAAATTCACATCATTTTTCATGTAATTCAGACTTACAGGGATATGGTTGGATAAATATTTTTCTGTAACATGTGGCACTCTAAGGGAGATATTGTCAAAGGAAGAAATTAGACAAAGTGCAACACCAAACAAAGATCAGAACAATATTGCTACATTCAATGACCTATGCAGCATACAAGAACTGAACATGGGAATACGGAAACTTGCTAGAAACAAAGCTTCAGGACCAGATCCAATTAAAAATGAAATGATATGTAAGCTGGGATCGAAGGCAAAAGTAATACTTCTATGGTTTATTAATAGAACATGGAAGGAGGGACAGTTGTCATTAGCATGGCTCATAGAAACCAGCAACTCCATTCTTAAGAAAGGAAAACCAAGATGTTATAGGCCCATATCCCTCACCTTGTGCATAGGCAAGCTGGTTGAGAGTGGTTAACAACAGACTACTGGTGGCTGGAAGACCATGACTGTCTAGATATTAACCGGGCAAGCTCCTGACTCAAATGTCGCACCACAACACTCTCTTCAGATTCACAAAAAAAGTGATGGATGGTTTTCAAGAAGGAAAAAGCACATTAGCAGTGTTCATTGACTTTGAGCAAGCATATGACACAGTTTAGAGAAAGGGACCATTGCTGAATATGAACACGCATGCGGTTGCGTCTGTGGGTCTCACCAATTGCCCACTAGACATACCACCCATGCAACAGAAAACCTTAGTGGATGACATGCCGTTATATTGAGGTTATCTTCTTAGAGAAGCTTCATGGCATGTCCTCTGTGGTTGGGAGGGAGCAAGAAATGTACTCTGCAGCACTGTTTTTTCCTATGGCTGAGACACATCATAGAGGCACAGTGACTCAGGACGTGATAATCCTTTTGACTTGAACATTTGGTTGCATGTCTAGAGCAATAGAGAAGTTCGGCATAACCAGTAGTCAATTGGTGGCGGGGAATGAGCACAGTGAACCCTATCTTGGCTACAGTGGCTATGAGCAGTACATAGGTTGAAACCTACCTTCCTAGAGGTGTGATAGTTATTCTCTGGCTCTGTCCCGGGGTGGGCCGAAAATCCACAGACTTCCCAGCAATATAATGCCATTTAATGGCATTAGATCAAAGGGCATGAGCTCATGGACCACTGGATCAGCAACCAACCAACCAATCTGAATATGAACAGAATGGGAAGATGTTTAAATGGATACAGGCCTTCGTGACAAAACAGAACCATAGCCACCAGCTAAATAACACTATACCGGAAAATAACACTGGAGGAGGGACACTGATGTATCAGCTTTCAAGATCACCTGTTTTGCAGGATATGGCATCTATATATGATACCTTGATGTCTGCGAATTCTGTTACTCTTGTGTTGAAAAGTGTTCAAATTATGAAGTAGAGGCTGAAGCCATGAAGACAGCCATAGAGTTAATACACCAACAGTTTGATCTCATGGAACAAAAACCATAAACAGTCATTTTTACAGACTCCATGTCGGTTTTGGAAGCATTTAAACATATCCCATATGAAAATAGAGATATTATCCATATAGCACGAGCATAGCACAGTCTTATCTCTGCATATCCAATCAGTGTGATCCATGCAATATAGCAGGAAACATAGTAGCGGATAGACTTGCAAAAAGAGGCACCTCAAAACAACAAAAGCAAAGACTTTGTAGTATGGGAACTGTCAAACAGATTCTCAGAAACAACACCAGGGAAATCTGGCTGAACAGATGTGAAAATTGGCTGACTGGTGGAAATGTATTTAGGGAGATTACACGGCCAAAGGACAATGACAACATAAACTCTGCAGGAGAAATCAATCCTTTATCTTTCAGTTTTAAACAGGACATGCAAGGATCAATAGCCACTTAAATCGTATCAAACCCCAGCAACTACCCACTTGTAGACACTGCTCTCATCTTAATGAATCATCATCATTATCAAGTGCCGTGCTGAAAGGCATTGGCGATCATATTTCTGCATGTACATCAATCTCTCATCTATGTCATCATCTCTGTTGGTGTCGTCAATCGAAGCCATTTAGTCAAACTGTCCAATATCTTTTCTCTGAGTTTTCCCCTTGATCTTTTCCCTTCTATCTTTCCTGTTGTCACTATATTCTCAATGCCTTCTCTTCTATTATGTGCCCAATAAATGTTGACTGTCTTTTTCTTATATTATTAATAATGCATCTTTTCACATCCATCCTTCTAAGACATTCTTCATTAGTAATCTTTGCTGTCCAAGGAATGTGTAACTTTCTTCGAATAAACCACACTTCCGCTGCCTCCAATGATTTTTGTGATGTCTTATTTATTGTCCATGCTTCACTTCCAGCAGCACTGGTTCAATGTAGCATTTGAGGACACGTTTTCTAGTATCCATCGATATGGACCTGTTGTATAGGATATTTTTTATTTTATGGAATGTTGCTTTTGCTTGTCCTATTCTGCATATAATTTTGGTCTTGCATTTACCATCTGAAGTTATTAATGTTTCTAAATATTTGAAACTTTTCACCTGCTTTAAGTTTTTCTCATTTAATACTATTTGGTGGGGTACTATTTCTGTATCCCAATGAAACAGTGGCCTTAATTGATAATAATTCATCCTAGGGAGATATTTTAATTTATACAGATGGTTCTGTTGTTCAGAATGTGCACAGTTCATGGGCATTCATGACACAGGTTACAAAGTTGTGAAGGAAGACAGCAGTGTTTTTGCTACAACCACACGTAGCATGAAAATGGAGATCATGGCAGTAATCAGAACAATGGCATGGTTGACATCTCAAACCTATACTCATATATGTTTTCTCAGTGACTCAATGAGCATGCAAAGAAAGATTGAGAATAGTTTGAGCACACTGACAGTGGTTGGAGTCAGTGAAACAGTCTAATCTGACAAGAATAAACTTAATGTTTGTTCCTGTACATGACAGTGCCTGAGAAAATGAATGTGCTGACACACTTGTTGGTATGGCGATCATGAGGGCTGACAAGCAATGGACCGATCTGATTTTCTGAATGCTCTTAGTGAGACAGGACGAGTGACCAATACAACAAATGTGTGTAAATCTGCAACCTTGATTAAACTACATGAATATCATATAAAGAGGGGTGTGACAAAACAAGAATATTATGCAGGTAGCCAGAGGAGACTCAGTAAAAAGAGTAGCTGTGGTCAGTCACTACATGCTGAGAGATATCTTGAAGAGATTTAAGCAATTATAAGATGATGTTCGGTGACGAGGATCTTTTGACTAACAAAGTAATATGATTTGCAATTCACAAACTCGTGGAAATAAACAAATATAGTTAACACTATACAATACAGATTAAATTCACTTTTCAACCATAAGGTCTTTATCAAGAAAACTACAGGAAAACAAAAATAATAATATTGTAAATGTACTAGACTGAAGACATTTAACAATAGAAGAAACCAAAGCTAGACGATGATGTACCAACACACACTTCATGTGTTATAATATAGGGCCAATCTGTGTCAGTCTGAGAACAGTAAAACTGATTAGTTTTGTGTTTTGTGATATTGTTGGTAAAGTTTTACTGCAGTCTCATCTATTTATATTATTATATGTATTTCTAGCTCATATAACATAAAATTAGTTGCTGGTCTATTGGACCGTAGGTTCCTTCGCATTGATCCAGTATGTGACACAATTATCAGCTGACACTTTAAATTAGCAAGTAATAAATTATAAACAAGAATATAATATAATCACTCACAGATCAATACAACACATTATTTAGCAATTGTTATTTATTCTTAAAGAGGAATAAAGGCCTCTATGAACCTAACACTGTAAATGAAAATTCATAACATTAAGAACAACCAATACACACCGACAACAGAATCAAATTTTTGCCATAGCTGACCCTCTGATAAAAGTACAAATTATTTCTGGCAACTATTGTTATTTTTCTTCATTAGTTCATTTTATACAGAAGTATACATAATAAATTTTCACTGTTATAAAAAAAATTGCACTTTTAGTCATGAGATATATTTAGTCATCAGTGTAAGCAAGCATATTGTATAGTGCTTTTGCAGTGCTTTATACATAAGACAATTTAGTTCGTTCTGTAATCATGCAAGATGTAATGAATTTTCTAACCTGTATAATGCAAAAATCTTTCCCCATGAAAACAACTAAGTTCAGAGTTTTAAGAGATCAGTTCAATAACTACAGTAGGTCAATTGTATCAGTTTTATTCTTATAATAAAACAAAATGTGTCTACTTTTTTTCATGCTGTTTACCAACTTGTGTCCACTTTGTTTCATTCATCCTTCTACTGGTCTCTGAAGTAGGTCTATCGAGACTCATTCTGAGTAGGGATGTGCTTTTAATTGTTTTACACTCATCCGAATGGAAGAGGATACAAGTGTTTGGTTGGATTATATGCCGATGTCTCCATTCTAGCATCCCTATGACCATGATGGTAATGGGTCTTATTATTACTGCATACTGCTGAGAGTTGGGGTCTTCTAGGTATGAAAGAAAGCTTCAAAGAACCCCCCCCCCCCACCACAAGGAAACAAAAACTTTATTGCTCATAATTCTTAAAGATCAAAACAAACATACCACTGCAATTTTTTTCATTTAACAACTAACAGAGTAGTCTTGGGGTGCACTAGAGATACCCTCATCATGGTAATCAGATACGTGCCTAGTACATGCCCATGGTATTGAGATAGCCTATATGCCTATCTGTTGGAGGCCTAGTGTCCATTAAATCATGACATTTGTTTGCCAAAGTTAAGGCGAGTTGTCAGTGACCAAAAAAATCACCCACTAACATTACAGATCTCAAGAGTTCTAGACTTAAGAGTGGAATGTCACGAATGACGCAAGCAGAAGCAACTATTGCACGGGGTTACCACAACTGATTCTGTAGTTAAAGGAGAGGAGTAGACAAACACTGGGGAGAATATGGGCAACTCTGAAGTAGACCTATAGCAGTTCAGTGTTACTCTATTTAGACAGTGCAGAACATGGTACAATGGGAAAAGGGAATTTTAAATACAACAGTTGCTCTGTGATAACAACATTGATGATATTGTTATATACAAAGAAGATTCCTGGTAGAAAGTTAGGGTCAGGGCTTTACAGACTGAGCTGGGGGTAGAGTTGCAAAGGAGCAGAATGGAGCTTATATTAAAAAAACCTACATGAGAATGAAAATTGATGCAGTTACAGTGGTACTAACATGGATTCCCAGCATAAAAATATTGAGAGTTTTTAGTAGTCACAGACTCTCAGTCCATGCTTAGAAAGATCAAGAATGGCTGGCTCAGACGTGAGTGAATGGGTGGCTCAGGCATGAGTGAATGGGTGGCTCAAGACATGAGTTAATGGATTACATTGCATATTCTGATCTGCAAAGAATTCTGTGGGTTTATTCCCATGGACATGTAAGGTCCATGGCGTCCACATGTCCATGGCAATGAAAGAGCTAACACATTGGTATTGAAAGCACTAATACTATGAGAGTTAATTATGGATAATAATGTTGTGAATTTTTTTCTAAATCAAGACTGGAAGGAGATATGATAATGCAATTTAAATAATTTGAAATTACCCCCCTTGCAAGCAGACTTAGGGTCAACGTTTCAACCAAAAGATCTTTACCATGAAAGGAACAAACAAAACACAATTGTCTTCCCTTTCGTGATAAAGACCTTTTGTTCAAAACTTCAATCCTGTGTATTGTTAGATGTAAAACTGCTATGCACCTTTTATATCTATATATTTTCAATATTTACTTACCATACTGTGCACAGTTTTACAGTAGTTTCCCCAATCACTCAATGTTGTAAAAAAAAAAAATGTGTTAACTTGTAAGCATTCATACTATATAAGTCTATTTGGTAGTTTACATAACTATTTAAAAAAAACTTTCATTACTGCATGTTTTCCTGTGAAGGAGTGCAGGGAGACTTTCTATGGGCTGTGGAAATAAAGGCCGCTTTGCCATAGCAGACGCCGTGACATGTACAGGAAGGATTTTGATTGTACCTCTGAAAGAAAAAATCCTATCCCAACCGTGGATTGAACCCGGGACCTCAAGGGTCAGTTACAAAAATTACAAAACTATGATGACATGAATCATTAAAAATGTTAAAATATTTCAAAAACTAACAATACAAAAAAAATCCTAACTAAAATACACATACCTTATAATTTGTTCAAACGTTATCAATTTTCTACAGAATATTCACAGCTTTCATTGAACACACGCATATTTACTTTTGGTAAAGTACTATATATATATATATATATGGAATTTGGCAGAGCTTGGGAGGTTGGTTGGTTGCTGATTCAGTGGTTCATGTCCTATGATGTCATTCAGCGTGGGATATGAAAATAGGGGGTGGTAGAAAGTTTTGTAGGAATAAGTTTACAAACATCACTCACAGAGCTTGAGGTAAAATTACTGAATTTAGGTGTTATTTTGAGCTGAAGTGCAGAATGGATATAGACTCTGGATATAGACCAGTATAAATAAAATATATTTCAATCTGGTATATTTATTAAATCTATTCTTTTTTTCTATGGTGTAAAGTTATTGCTTAAACAAATATACATACATACATACATACATACATAAACCCATAACCTGTCAGGGTCATAGGGTTACTAAATTGATTGTGTCAACATGCAAAGTCCTTCAGCTATTTCTGTCTTCAGTGATGCAGATTAATGAGGAAAGATTTTTTTGATCCAAGTCTTTGATATTGACTGCCAATGATTTTTGTGACTTCCTTTGCTTTTTTTACCCTCAACTGTATCTTACAATATTGTTTTTAACAGGGAATAATGTCAGTAGACATGTCCAAACTATGAAAGGTTTTGCAGTTTTACTATTGAAAATAATGATTCTTGTGAACCTGGGATATTCTCTACTTTATTTCTTACGTATACATGTGGCTTATGCTCTCTGTAGGAAATGCATAAAATACATCTTATACCACACAGATACCTGATGCAAGCCCTTAATAAAGAGGATGGGTTAATTAAGAGGTTTATTTCTCCCCCTTAGGAAGTCAGTCAGAACATGACATTGTGTACCAGTAAGCACAAACCAAATACCCCTCTCCCCCAATGGGAAAGTAGCTGTATTATTTTTTAAAGGTAACATCATCACGTCCAAATTATGATAGTCATTACCATACCATGGACAAATTATCATTGTCATTACCATACCATTGACAAATTACCATAGTCATTACAATACCATTGACAGATAACCATAGTCATTACCATACCATTGACAAATTACCATAGTCATTACCATACCATTGACAAATTACCAGTCATTACCATACCATTGACAGATTACCATACCATGGACAAAATACCACACTCATTACCATACCATTGACAAATTACCATAGTCATTACCATACCATGGACAAATTACTATAGTCATTACCATGCCATTGACAAATTACCATAGTCATTACCATACCATTGACAAATTACCTCCATACTGTAGCTCTGATCTAATGCCACTATAAACTAGACACCGGGTTAGAGTTATGGATAGTGTATATATTCGGGACAGCGGACAGCAAAATCAGTGAAACTAGTAATAATAATAAAACCTGTATCTCACTAGGGTTGTAGATGTGTCACATTTGGAGCCAAAGTGGAAAAAAAACCCACATTTCTAAATATTCCTATCACCAGCAATACAAGCTAGTGTGGAAAAATTATGCCTTGACCATTCCCTGATGTTATCAAGTCAAGTTTTTTTGCCACTTCTCCTTCCAAAAAACACAAGAGAATGGATTATGGTTAATGTACTGTTTGGCCTCTAGCTTATATTTTCCTAATATATTTGTACCCCATCAGTAATGCTACTTTCAACCATGGATGGGAGTCCCAATTTGTTTCCATCAATAATAATGGAGAATGCTATTCTCTGAACCGTAACCTCAGAGTTCTAGACCACTGGACTTCCCATTTGGCTTATTTGTAAATAGTGCAACATCACCAAAACCTATATTTTCCATATAAATTTTGTGACTTACCAAACCATATCTCTGTCTTTCACCACTGTCATAACTACAATTACTTTTACTAATTATGCCACAGTTGTTTGATAGTACTTAATAATTTATGATAATTACTTATCAGAAATCAAGACAAATAATACTGAATATATAAAACAAATATAGATATTCTAGATCATACATTTATAAATTATATAACCATAATGACATGAAAAATTAATGGACAGGTAAAAAAAAGGGCAGGTGTGTAATCTATAGATATATGTAGATAAACATGAATACAGAAATATTTTGATAAAATTTCACAAATATTCAATATCTCAAACTACATCATATACACACATAAAAACATGTCACAATTATTTGAAATTTCAAACTATCTCACATATTCACAGAAGAACTTTCATTAATATTTGAAATGTGCCAGGATGAAATATTTTAGCAAATATTTTTCAATGCTCTTACAAATTGACAACATATTTGTTTTTAAATATTTGACATGCCAAACAAGTACAAATTGACAACAAACTAGTTTAGCAACATTTTAAAATATGTTACAGTCTGATTTTTCTTTCTTTCTTCTTCAGCGTTATTTTTAAAATCCAGCTAAATCTTTCTTGTAAGCAATACAATGCTCCTAAAAGATTTCCTGCAGGATGTAGTCCAAAGAATGAAAAAGATGTCTTGTAGCTTTATTTGCACCAAAGGCTCAACACATCCATCTTCAGCAGATTTTTCTAATGTTCTTTTGTTCACTGCTTGATTAAACACTGTCAGATAAATCGTCTGGATGAACTCTACTGTTGTCATTCAGTGAACTAATTTAGCAAATATCTGATATTTTAAACTTTCACAAAACAATGAACTAATTTAGCAAATATCTGATATTTTAAACTTTCACAAAACAATGAACTAATTTAGCAAATATCTGATATTTTAAACTTTCACAAAACAATGAACGAATTTAGCAAATATCTGATATTTTAAACTTTCACAAAACAATGAACGAATTTAGCAAATATCTGATATTTTAAACTTTCACAAAACAATGAACGAATTTAGCAAATAATTGAAATGTCAAACTATATAGCAAATTCACATTGAACTAATTTAGCAAACATCTGATAGACAAAACAAAGTGAAACAACTTCAATGATAACTGTTTCATTATGTGAAGGTGAAGAAAAAATATAAAAGATTATTTTAGATGATAGCAGAACTGTAGATATAAATTTTCTAATTTGGGGGAGTTTTCTGGAGTATACCACAGCCGATTCAGAAAATCACTAAAGGTAAAAGTAGGTCTCATGTAGCAACCTGCCATCGTCGAGGATGAAGATAACTCTTCATGTACTAAGCCGCAGAAACTATTAAAAGTGTGGCCAATTTCCGCCATTGATATCTTTACCTCCCCTAACTCATGTGTCAAGTACTCATTTACAGCTGAGTTGACTGGAGGAGTGGTTTTGCCAAGCAAGAAATCACAACCCTGATTTTTAAAATCCGGACGTTTCGAACCTCACGCGCTGTAAACCGGTGATAGCAGGCAAGCTCACTATCAACTAAGCTACTGCGCTTCTCTGATTAGAAAATCACTAATTGTTACTTAAAGGTATACAAAAATAACTGATATGGAGATACCCAGTACATAGCAAACTATAGTACAACACATCCATATACATGTTATCATGGGGGGTCCTCTGGCATAATTTTTTACGCTGTTCACTATGTGCTCATGAAGTTATGGGTTCGAATCCCTCTCGCATAGGGGTTTACATAGTGAATTTTTTGGTTGCTTCCTGGAGATTATCGTTTGAAGCTATGGATCTACATGTGGTGAGACATACTTGTGACAGGTGGTGTGCCGTTTTGCTGAAAGGGATGGAGTACATATAAGGTAATTTGAGTACAATGAAGTCAATCCTCTACACTTTTTCAACATATTTTATCACAAGTCAGATTTTGAAAAGATTACAAATATAATTTACAGCATATAAGTATACCATATTATGAGAGTTTTAAAATGAAAACTCTAATAATTTTTTTTGGGTGAATATACAGTGGAATCCCTCAATAGTGCATTCTTTTATAACAAACTTTCCTGTATAACAACACTTTTCAAAATCCTCAATTATATTCTATATTTTTTGTACTGTATATAGCGAATCTCTGTTATTATATACATATTTTATTGGTCAGGACCAAGTTATAACGGAATTCCACTGTATATTCTGAAATGCAAGGAAATCACAACTGTAGCATTTTTGGCTATCACTGTTGTGCTCATTACAAATCCTACAAAATGTATATTTGTTCTGTGTCTAATCACTCATGCACCACCAGCTGTACCTCTTCATCAGCCGTGAAAGTCAAGCTTCCATGACACCCACCTTATAAACACTTTGTGATACTGTAGCATATCAAGGATGATGAGGTATCTTGAACCTTGACTAATGTCTAGATGTGCACCATCACTCAAGTCAATCTCTGATTTTCCTTTATGAGACATTTAATGGCTGCATATGACTGTGTCACTACTCAGTGTGCCTGACCTGGTCGTGAATAATCTGTCACAGAACTCGCACTGTATTGAAACTTCCAACTCCACGCATACACTTGCTGAATTGACAGTATGCATCATCATACTGGACCTTCATTCATACACGTGCTGTATTGATAGACATGTATCATCATAATGACCCCCAAACTAGACCACATACTACAAAAGTAACCAGTAAATAAAATAGTGTCCTTGGCCATAAGACGCAAACATATGGAATTCTAAATGTCCTACATGTCCATTGTCCTTCACATGACACCTGTACTCTTGAAGCCAGTCTGTCAACTCTTACATTACCCTGAAATATCAGGGAAAAGTAAGTTCCTGATGGTGTGAAACTCTAATATATTCCATCCTTTCATGGTGGTAATCCATTCTGAATTTTCTAAATTATGGACTGAGAGTCTGACAGAATAACAAACCTAAATACCACTTTCAGAGACCCATTTTAGGGTCATCTTAACTGCTTTAATCTATCATTCAGAAAGAAAGAAGAATTCATATATTATATATATTCAGAAAGAAGAGCCAGAGGTAGACCTAGAGTAAGCTTGATCGACAACATCAAAGAGACATTATCTGAAGCTGCCAAAAAAGCGAGAACAAGAACTCTGTATCTCTCTCGACACCCATAAAGGGTAAAAGAGGAAGGAAAGAAGAAGAACCTATCATTCTCATACTGGAATCTATAGTATTTGAGGATGTTATCCGAGATGCTAGTGTTTGTCCTGGCCCTGTAAGTTTATGTTTGCTGCATTTACAGGAAAGAGTGGTAATTCTCTGGAGGAAATCCATGACATATTCATCCAAGTTCTCATGTTGGGCAGAGAATGAACCCAGTCTCTTCCAAAGCTACTGCCACCCAATTTATCAACTACACGTTCACAATATGTTAAACAGCTCATAGACAACCCTATTAAAAGAATTCTTCACATCGATTGTCACAACTGTTCTTCTTCTGCATTCGTTCTTAAACTCCTACTAATTAGCAAGATGTAATATGGAGAACATGATGTATTGTCATGGTTTACAGCTCCGATGTGATATTTACTGCTTTTGGTCTGACATATTCAACTTCAGTATGGCTTTAGGATCACAGATCAATAGTATGGTGGCAACCAACTCCATCCCTAAACCTCTTTAGCCACCTTTTACTACATTTATGGTAGGTTACAGTGGTGCTACTCTTTACTCCCTTTTCAGGCCATAGCAACACTTGTAACTACGAATTTCCTTCTTGGATTGGAATCCCTCATATACATAATACGCAACTGGTTGCTGTTTAATTTGACAGGTATCCTTCATTGGTCTGCAACTAGAGCCCCACTGTATGAGGAAGAATCTTTAGATTGAAGATTCAGATTTAAATTTAGATTGACTGTTTTTTATTATAACAGTTTGCCATACCAGGTATACATTTTGTAAGGGTCTGAAATAACTGTAACCTATTTTCAATGACATCATATTTTCAGTGGCATCATATTTTTCATGACATCCTATTGGAGTATACTTTTGCTGAATTTGTAGACTATTTATTGGATCCCTACATCATCTGACCCAAAAACTATGACATAAAATTAACAAAGTGTGGCATAGAGAATATCATGACAGACACGGATTTCCCGCTACACCAAATCCAACTCATATAAACATTATATCAAGACCAGCAGGCAACTGTGAGAGTAAATAGTGAAACATCTGATTGGTTCAGTGTGAAAAAAGGAGTCAGACAAGGATGTGCCCTATCACCATGTAACTTCAGCATTTATGCAGAGAACATAATGAGGAGCTTTGTATAAAACCTGCCAATGTGTGGTAAGAACATCAGATGGCATCACCCTTGCTATTCAATATATACATAGACAGAATAATAAAAGAGGCAAAAAGTGCAAAGGGTAGCATCCCCAACTCAGAACAAGACAACTCAGAGAAACTAAACAAATAAATGAACTACTTTTTGCAGACGACCAGAGCCTCATATACGAAAACAAAGAACAACTACAAAATCATGTTAACTCACTATCTGCAACATGAAAATCAATACACAAAAGATGGAAACTATGAAAATATGCAGAATGTTGAGCCTACTATACATACAGATAGACAATATAGGAGCAAAACAAGTAACAGAGTTCAAATATATCGGTAGTATTTTTACAGAAAATGGAAGCCTCGATAGAGAAATAGAGACAAGATGTCAAAAGGCAAATGCAGTAGCATACCAACTGTCACCTGTCAAGTTTACAAAGAACCAGCACAATGAAATATCTGGGTGTGTTTTTTGACAAAAGTCTGGGTTTCAGGGAAAATGTTGACCACGTTATCGTGAGGGCAGGCAAAGGCTTATCAGCAATGAAGGTTATGGCTGCTGCACAGTGTGAGCAGAGGTTGTTATTTCTTTTGTACCAGGGTTTGGTAGTGGCTGTGGTGGAATATGCACTGGCAATTCTGACTCTTAGCCAAACTCAGATCGAAAGACTGGATAGAATCCAGAATGCAGTAATGCGTATTGTACTTGACTGTCCAACAGCTGAGCACAGATTACAGTATTGCCGTGCACGGGCGTACCTTCAAATACATACAGATAAGGAATAACCGTTGCATTCCAAAATACAGAAAGTGAAAGGCAGCAGACTCAAGAGAGGGAGGTCATGGATGGGACGTGCTGAGGATGTCATACAAAGCATGTGCAGATTCCAGGATGTGGCAGCAAGTGCGGAATGGATAAGTCTACCCACAGATTTCGAAACTTGTTTGAGAGTAGTAATATCACTTAGCAGGGATGCAGAGAATGGTGTCCCACAGCTGTGGAGAAAGAAGTGCAGGCTTTGGTCAGTGAGAATACCAAAGAGGGGGATGTGATTATATACACTGATGGATCTGTGATTAGACATGTTCGCAGTGCGTTGGCCTTCACAGCTCAGTGTGCAGGTAAAACGATCAGGGAGGAGAGTGATGCATCATGACAAGCTGCCCGTACAAGCGCATATAACCAAATGAGATCAGGGTACAAAGCCAGAGGAAGACCATGGAAAAGATTGATAGAAAGCATCAGGGACATCCTGAACAGACACAGTCATAGCACAGCCAAGGCCACACATCTGATCTTAGAACGCAAGCTCGTGCTCCAACCACCCCTACGCTTAACGGGGCAAGAGTGGATAACAAACCACCTGAGGAAAGACAAAAGACATAATGAGGAATGTAAGAAATAACCAGCAGTGAAATAATTTTGACCCACTCAACATCGGAGGTCACGAGATACCAGAAATAAGTTATGCTGTGATACAACATTATTGGCACACAGTGCAGAAGGTCTCAAACACCTTCTAAACTCAATTAAAGAACATAGTGAAAAACAAAACTATTTATGAATGAAAACAAAACCAAGATTATGACAAGTGACATAACCACTAGCAAGTTCTCAATCAGTATCAACAACAGCAAATTAGAAAGTCACCAGTTTTGAATACCTTGGTTTTTTTATCAACAGTAATGTTGATTGCTATGAAAAAGTCAGAAGTAGGTTGGATCACGTCAAAGAAGCAGATACAAATAAAAAACATATGGCTGAGCTGCTGCAAAACAACAAAACTAACATTCCTAAGAGCATGCATATTCCCAGTGGCAATATATGGGCGTGAATCCTGGACAATCACCAATGAAGAGAAAAATAAAATAGCAGCATTTGAAACAAAATGCTATGAAAAATCCTCAGAATACCATGTACTAAAAATATCCCCAATGTAGTCATCCCACGAGAATTGAATGTAAAAAAACTGACTAAACAGCATGATTCCAGAAAACTACAATATTTTGGCCAAGTCAAACTCCATGACAGCCTAGAGAAGACCATAATGGAGGGGATGATGCCAGGGAGACGAACAAGAGGTAGACTTAGAAGAAGATGGAATCAAGATATCAAAGACCACCTGAACATGACAGTAACAGATGCAGGAAGACTTTAGCTCAAAGACCACCTGAACATGACAGTAACAGATGCAGGAAGACTTTAGCTCAAGATATCAAAGACCACCTGAACATGACAGTAACAGATGCAGGAAGACTTTAGCTCAAGATCGACAGAAGTTTTGAAAGGCTGTAATGTCTGCTACATCCTGTTCAGGATAGGCTACCTGATGATGATGAAGTAGAGAAAGACCAGATACAACAATAGACTAAAGAAGGGAGCCATGGCAGTGTAATGTGATGTCATTAGCCCGTAAACCAGCAGAACCAGATTTCAAGTTCACTCGTTATCTGCAGTTTGAAATAAAATTACTCTTGTGGTTCACTCAGCCACTAGGAACTAGATTACCAGAGTTCAAGCTCTGGGGAGGTGAAGAATGGTCTATCGCTACTGAGAAAGTGTGGAGGAAATGTTAGACAGTTTCTGATCATGCACTAAGTAGCTGAGCACTTATGGGAAACCATGTGCTATGACGCTGTTTCATAACTGCTGTTATGAAACAGCGTACCTTGACCGTTACCAAACTAACATTTCCACCAATAGTTCTTAATTAGACAAAGCATATAAGATACAAAGAAGGCAGAACATGATAACACAGTATGAAAAATGAAAATACTATTGATTAATGATTTTCTGAACTGGTGACAATACACTCTGGGTGCCTCTGTAGAGGTTCCTTCTCTTTCTACAGATGACAAAGTATACTAATGGTTGCCATAGCCCATTGATTGTATACCATCTCATCCTAACCCTCAATTGTTCCCCTCATATATCTCCCTGAGCAATTCCAAACTTCTTCAATCTCTTCTTCTTCTTCTGCGTTCATTCTCAAACTCCTGCAGATTAGCAGGATGTAGTCCGGAGAACGGAATGCGTTGTGTCATGGTTTACAGCATTGCTGCGATATCTGCACCTTTTGGCCCGACTTCAGCATGGATTTGGGTCACTGACCCTATGTGGGGTGGGACAGCCAACTCCATCCCATAACCTCCTTAGTTGCCTTTTATGACATGCGTGGAAGGTAAAGTGTTGCTATTCTTTGCTCCCCTTTCGGGCCCCGGCAACACACGGGCGACTTCAATCTCTAAATAGCAGTCTCGTACATCTCAAAAAATAATGACAAGCTTATCAGGTTGAAAAAAATTGCAATTAATATGGCGTTTAGGTAAATCTGGCAAAATGATCAACATAAAAATGTACTAATGTTGTAAGAATTCATCAAAAGTGAAATTAGAACCCCATTTATTGACAAGTTTAGATCACGGGTTCCCAACATTTTTCGAGTCGTGACCCTGTTTTATTGAAGCAAAACATTAGAAGGCAGTAAATGGGATTTGAACCAGGTCTGTTCAGCGGACACCTATTCGTCTCACAAATGAAGTCACCAGGTTTTGCATATTCGACTACACCTCACCTTTAACAAAAGAAAACGAGCTGCTGCCCTATTTTATATAAGCAAAATAACCCATGCATGAAATCATTCAGGTGACATATTATTTCAAAAACGCAATCTTCGTCAGTCATGGATGTTCCGAACTCCTCATGTTTTCTGGGCGAGTTGACCAGAAAAGATGTTTCTTAACCATGGTCATCTTGAGTATCCTTTAATAATTACCAGCTACATCTTCTATTGTTAGCTTTTTGAAGCTGCTATATCTCTTTATATGGCCACATATATCTCAGCTTCTTGTTATAATATTGTTAAGAAACCAACCAACTTTCACATATAATGTACTTATGATTTCTTGATTAATATTTCTTTTATTAATATAAAAGGTATTCTCAAAATCCTTCTGTAACATCTCATTTCAAAAGCAGTAATTCTCTATACCACTGATTTATTAAGTGCTGATCAAGATACTATATGTCAATATCATCTACAACATATTAAATGCAGTGCTTACAACTTTAAAACTGTGACTAGTTAACAAATTTCCACTGGATGAGACTGGACAGCTTGCACAGAACCGAGAGACCTTCTCAAAATGGTAATGAGGACAACATTTTGTAACGGATTCATCACACAGATGGATACTAAACTTCAAAATTTGCAGTTGAGTTTTCAGAAATGCCATCCTCATGTCAGTCTCAAAATTAAATATGTTTCTTGTTCGGGTTTTCAAATGAAGAAGTGTTGAAAATTCACTCTCATAGAGATATGTAGAAAAGGGGAGTAACACTCAAATGAAAATTGCTTTAAAATCAATTTTATTTTACTATTTCTGCAGAGGACCCCACAGAAAACCCGTAGTGATCTAGTTTGGGGTTGTGAACCATAAGAACCTATGGTTTAGCTGCTGTGCACAAAGTGGAATTTTTAAAAAACAACCCAACAAAAGATTAAGTGATGCAGATTTTAAAAAGTACAGTAAAAGATAGTGTTCATGTTTCAATAAACAGGCTTTATTAAACAATGTACAAACAAAAATACACTTATGAATAACAGAGGCAGTAATGGCTGGATTACCAGAACCGCGACTTCCATTATTTGTTTAATGGTTAAAAGCTCCGATATAATCTAACTGGACTAGTGTTAGCGGTTGACAGGAGAGTACCTTACCATAAGAGGTATATTTGACTTAACCAACACACACAAAGACCAAAAATCATGAATTTGTGTACAGTAAAAATATGGAAGACTTGAAACACAAATGGTGTCATCATGAGATCAAGACATAGTATACCTCTCTTCAATTAGTTGTTGGTTGTGAACTGATATCATAGTAATTAGGGAGAGCTGTAAGTAATCAATCTCCTCCTGGTAGATATCAATGCTGATAGTTTATGTGACGTGCTGGTTGTGAACTGTAAGTAATCAATCTCCTCCTGGTAGATATCAATGCTGATAGTTTATGTGACGTGCTGGTTGTGAACTGTAAGTAATCAATCTCCTCCTGGCAGATATCAATGCTGATAGTTTATGTGACGTGCTGGTTGAACACATTCTTCATTCTGTCACATAAGCATCCAGTTGTACTTCATCTTCTATCCAGTGCCGCAAGTTTTATTACTTGAGCAGCACATGCCAGTTTGTAAAATATACAGGTTCTATGTTGTTGGGATAACTGTCATATAAAGTATTTTGTATAGATGGGCATGGTGGGAGAAGTTCTTGTCTAGCTTGATGTAGTTTTATACATTCTGGATATGCTGCATTGTTTCATATGGGTGATGGACATTTCTAGTAAGCTGTGCATGCTGAATTTATTATGTTAAGATGGTAATTCAGAGATATATTCCTGTTCTCAGCCGGAAAATGATACTTGGATTAGTTTTACTAGTATCACATTTCCCCAGTCTCATCCTATATGTCATCAATCACAGTGTCCACATTCAGAAGGTGCTCATGAAGTCGTTTCAGTATTATGTCTCTCTTATATATTATTATTTTCTAGTCCATAGATGCTTTGGATATTAGCATATACCCTCTCATTATCACAAATGTCTGCACATCCCAGGCAGGAAGATCCATGTGATACTCAGAACTGGAAGTGCCTAAACATGTCACCCACTCATGTAAATACCAGCCATCTTGGATCTTTCAAAGCATTTACGTAAAGTCTTGATATAACTACCTTAAAAATTGAGTTTTTAATTGAGGGCAACAACAATGGCCTCAACTGCCATACTGGATGTGGTCATCCTGAATGTGTTGTTATTGTTGATGACAAATCTACCACAAGAACTACCTACAATACTCCACCATATGTTTCACCATGATACAGAGATTTATCAATGAACACAATGACATCGCTCCCCTCAGCATTATCAGCTATCATGTGATCAATTTCAAGGAGTGCTTTTATGCTGCCCCAATCCCTACACTCCCTGTCAAAGGTAATTATAACATTGTTTGTAAAAGCTTGTCGTGGTCTCATAATTCAGGCATGGATGGGACTGATGTGGTAACCTTTTGTCTCTACAGCTTGTTGCATCTATGGTATGCTACACTCCATTCTTCTGGTTTTTTTTTAGATAACTAGTATTCTTATAGAGTGAGTGTCTGATCTGAGATGAAATGCAACTATGTCTTATAAGGAAAAATATGACAGAAATATTGTGATAAAAGCCCCAGCAGATATCTACTTTTCCCAATGAGAGAATCCCTGGGGGAGTACTATAGACAATCCATTATTCTGCACATGATGTTTACATGGTGAATGTATGAAGATACCTAATCCAGATATATAATCAACTGATAAAATAGCTTGCAAACCATAACTTTATGTGCTACATGACCTCCCTTGCACTGCTGTATCATTTGTCCAAATTAGTGTTTGTAAGATAAACTATGTACAAACAAAAAAAACATGTACCAGAGAGGAGATTAAACATTTACCGGTATAGTTCCTCCCTGATTTCTATATTTTTTATATCGGTTTATAACCAATAACTATCTTGAGAGAGATATAATTCAAGATGGCAAAGCATTTCACAACTCTCAATTTTTTGTACTAACAGAAAGATCACCTTCGCTACGTAATTATTCAAAGAACACCACAACATGCCCATATTTTCAGGATTGACATACAAGCTTGTTTTTATACACTAATTCAAAAGTCTCTCAAATGTCTTGGGCCTTGTCTGTCTCTCTGAACCAATTCCTAAATTAGTCGTTTCTGATGACATCCTAACACACATCCTTGTCCAGGGGTTAATTTTGGCTACCTTTGCTGTATATTTATCGATGATCCCAGGTAAGATAGAACCTTGTGTTAGTTATATAATCAGTACTGATATGCAAACATATTACTTATAATGATATCTAGTAACTATTTTTTCAATGCAGCATAAATACATTATGAGCTGAACAATTATCTAAAACATGCACACAAAAAGTGTTCAGAGATTGCACATGAAACATACATTGTTATATAAGGATGCATGAAATCTAGTGAGCCATGCCAAAGAGTTCATGATGGAATTGTGAAATCAAGTGTCCTGAGTCAATGAGTTTATGGTGGAGTTGTAAAATCAAGTTTGCAATATTAAAGAATTTATGATGGAATTATGAAATCAAGTGATTTGTGTCAATGAGTTTATGATGTAGTTGTAAAATCAAGTTTTCATTATGAATGAACTTATGAAATCAAGTGAGCTGTGTCAATGAGTTTATGATGAATATGAGCAAGAAATATTTCTTTGTGTGATTTCATGACTTTATGATTACATGAAATTGAAAATTTTGCATTGATTTTAATCATCATCATCTGTGTCAGACACAGCAACACTGTCTTGGTGGTAAGATGCAGAAGTCAATTCATTTATTAAGCCCTCTGACACAAATAAAACGCACATTTAAATAAATCACTGGCTGCTGCTGTCACAGCTTTTAGCATAGAAGCCAGATGCAATCAAAGATAAGAGAGAAAATATTTATTATTAATTTATTGTTCACTTTCAGATATCCATATTAATGATTATCAAAGGTAGCTGTCATCTCTAGGCTGTGAACATTGCCATCATTTTTTATGTGAGGGTAAATGGGTATTCCCATCACAAGGCTGGTGCGATATGTACACAGATCTGTTGTACGAATCTTAATTGTAGACAAAATTTATACACAATGACTTTAGATTAAAGATATACATTAATGCAGTACATGCTTTCTGAGTCACAAATACTGAAATACTCCATTGTGCTTGGTTATCAGCTACAGTGGAAACAAATAAAAATTAACTTCAATGGCTGACTGCATGCGCAGAATGTCAGACTGTCACATTCTCAAGCGAGTACTACAGGTATTTGTTGTATTTTCTGAAGGGCAAGAGGTCCTTGTTTACCACTTCTGAGACACAAAGATATCTGTATATCCTCAGTGAGAGATTTCTCCGCCAGCCCTAAAAATTGGTACGTGCTGGCTGATGATAACACTATCTGGAAACAAACTATACACACAACAAACTATACACACAGGGATAGGAGTGATGTTGCAAAAATAGGATGAAAAAATATGGAGGACAAAAGAGAAAGATGCAAACACAAATGTTCTCTGCAACTTATCGTATAGAAGATTCATTCGTGACATATACTGCTTAGCTGATTACCTTTTTTGCTTAAATGACAATGTATGATAGCAATAAAAGACACCATGCACACTAGGTATTTGCTGAAGGGCACCCCGAGTCGTACTTTTCTGTTTATTATCATTTAATGACGAAATTTGACCTGCTGAATTTCGGTTATATCCATGGTCACCAAAATTAACAATTGCCAAAACCATTATGATTCTTAAAAATAGGCAACTTTAGCGATAGTATTGCTAAGAATAGCTCATCTGGGGTAGTACGTCATTCCAAAATAGCGGAACCAATGAAATAAAGTTGGTTAACATGAATTATGAGTAACATTCTTCCAAAATCTGAAATTCTGAAAAGTAAGTAGAAAGTAATGTGAATTATGAGTAACATTCTTCCAAAATCTGAAATTCTGGAAGGTGAGTAGAAAGTAATGTGATTTATGAGTAACATTCTTCCAAAATCTGAAATTCTGGAAGGTGAGTAGAAAGTAATGTGAATTATGAGTAACATTCTTCCAAAATCTGAAATTCTGGAAGGTGAGTAGAAAGAACACATAGAAAGTAATGTAAATCCATGGTCAGCTTTAAATTAAGTATGATTTCATTCTTGAAATAGCTCTGATGCTTTCAAATACATTTGAAAATGCAGTTCAATTATGATACAATTATACATTCAATTATGATACAAAAACAATTTCAAAGCTCTGTGTCATGTGTTCCTTTTTATAAGGGTTGTTTAAGGTGTCACTGTCAATGTCTAAAACATTAACACCCTCTTAGTAATGGGAGATTTATATGGGTTTTTAAAATGTCACTGTCAATGTCTAAAAAACGAACACTTTTAGTAATGGGAGATTTATAAGGGTTTTTTTAAGACGTCACTGTCAATATCTAAAAAAATTAACACCTTTAGTAATGGGAGATAAGTATGCTCATGATTGCTGGTCAGTAAAGTGTTAAGAGCTAATCTATAATTCGACAGTTTACCAATAAGATGTGCACATCACATGTCTGCCAATAAGATGTGCACATCACATGTCTGCTGTAATCCAGCAACACAATATATGTACTGTCCAATGACAAAAATCATGTAACATACAAGTGATGATACTAGAGTATATCAAGTATTTACAGAATTGATGTCATAGCACTTTGTGCAGTACCCATAAGTGCCCTGCAGTACCTATAGGTGCTAGGTAGACCGATAGGTGCTGTGCAGTACCTATAGGTGCTAGGTAGACCCAATAGGTTCTGTGCAATACTCATAGGTGCAATAGACTCTACTAGAGAGAATAAGGAAGGACTGTTAAATATACTACATACACTACAATTATCTGTGACAAAGACACTGATTATGCACACCAATATCTAATTCTAACATTCAAAATGATAAAGATGAACAGTATGTATGCTTTAAAATGTTATACTGTTACAGAAATTAGTGTGATCCTGTCTGCATGTTGCTTCAGAAAGTCATGAGAGTAAAAACCTGTTTGCATGTTTACAGCAAGTAAGTCATGAGAGTAAACATCTGTGTACTGTTACAGCAAGTCATGAGAGTAAACATCTGTGTACTGTTACAGCAAGTCATGAGAGTAAACATCTGTGTACTGTTACAACAAGTCATGAGAGTAAACATCTGTGTACTGTTACAGCAAGTTATGACAGTAAACATCTGTGTACTGTTACAACAAGTCATGAGAGTAAACATCTGTGTACTGTTACAGCAAGTCATGAGAGTAAACATCTGTGTATTGTTACAGCAAGTAGTGAGAGTATAAATCTGTCTGTGTACTACTACAGCAAGTAGTTAGAGTATAAATCTGTTTGTGTACTAGTAGTGAGAGTATAAATCTATATGCACCCAAAAAACACAAACAAAATCTTTATAAGCTTATAAACACAAAGGTTATGTGTTATTTAATGTCTTTGAGAAGCAATATTTGAGCTGTCTTTAATGTTATTTTAGTTGAATGTACAAATAATTTTCTATTACTTTAGTTGTCATATGTTATTTTCTGAGTATTGAAACTTGTGTTTTGTTCCCTTTGCATATAAATGGCAATTACTTCCGTTCTCAATGTATATACATGTCTGTTACTTTATTTAATTGTGAATATGAACTTTTTACTTTAGTTTCTTGCGAGTATAAAACTTACTTTAGTTCCTTATGAATATAAACATACTTTAGTTCCTTGTGAATATAAACTTGTTACTTTAGTTCTTTGTGAATATAAACTTATTACTTTAGTTCCTTGTGAATATAAACTTATTACTTTAGTTCCTTGTGAATATAAACTTACCGGTATTACTTTAGTTCTTTGTGAATATTAATCTTGTTACTTCAGTTCCCTCTGCATATAAACTTGTTACTTTCATTTTGTGTACATATAAACTTTAGTACTCTGTGTGTACATATTAGTTACTTTAGTTCTCTGTGCATATAAACTTGTTACTTTCATTTTGTGTGCACATAAATCTGTTATTTTAGTATCTTGTGCATATACATTTTTACTTTAGTTTCCTGTGCATATAAAATTCATTTACTCAAATCAAAATATGATATATATATGATTATGAGTTCGTAGATGGCTAATGAGCCCTATTCGAGCTGTAAATGTCCTTGGACAGTTTGGACATGTATTATAAACATCCTTCTATTATATCATGTATGATAGAGGTACAATCTTTACATAAACTTGCTACTTTAGTTCTGCTATTGATGCAGACACAGATTCGTTGGGCAGGTCATTTGGTGCATATGCCAGACCATCGTCTGCCAAAGATACTTCTCTATGGTGAGCTAGAGAAGGGTATACGATCTCAAGGTGGCCAAAGGAAGCGCTACAAGGACTCGTTAAAGAACTCACTGAAAGCCTTTGAAATAGACCACGATACATGGGAAGAACTTGCACAAAATAGATCTACATGGCGTTCTAAAATAAAAAAGAGCGCATCATCTTGTGAAAAGAAGAGAAATGCAGCAGCTCAACAGCGGAGAGCAGCTAGAAAGTCACGGATAGACCAAGATCCGTCTACAGTCGTCATTCCATGTCCAAACTGTCCAAGGACATTTACAGCTCGAATAGAGCTAATTAGCCATCTACGAACTCATAATCAAGGACATAACTAAAATTTAATTTTCAAAAGTGGATGTAACAAATGGTCATCATCACTTGTGATGGACGAACAACACACACTTTAGTTCCATGTGTATATAAACTTATTACATTTAGTTTCCTATGCATACAAACCTCCATTACTCATCATAAATGTGATGTGTATATAACTTTCCTCACATTACATTAATAATGATATTGGTACAATATGTGTGGGAAAAGGTAATACCTGTGAGGGTAGACATTGTGTGTGTATGTATGTATATGTGTGTATATAAATATATATATTGCTTACTCCAATAAGTGACAAATTATAAAATATTCCCAATCAAAATATTGTATGTACTAAAATATATTTGGAGATGAACGAAATGGCTGTTTATACAGAATTTTGAAGTAAAATGATCTGCGCGAAGATATAAAGTTATTAAACTGATGGTTTCTATTTATATATATTATTTATGTTACTATTTATATATATTATTTATATACTATTTATAATACCAAGGTAAATGAAATGTTCTCATTTATGCATCAAGCAACCAAGCAATTAAGTGTTAATGACACTGAAGTCTGAATATGTTACAGCCATACTGTGCTATTGTATACATAATGTCCGATAGATTTACTTACATTAACACCTGCTCAAATAAAGACATTATACAAAATATCCTAGTGTGATATTTTATTTTAATTATTTACTGATCTATAATTAGAGTAATTGGAGTACTTAAAAAAATGTAGTCATTTAGAGTAATCACTTCTTGCAAAATAAAAGCACATGCTGGTATTACTGGAGTGCTTCTAAAATGTTCGAAAACTTCAGGTACAATATCAGTATAAATAATTAATTATTTTTATTTTTGTTCTCAATGTTTGATCTCTTTGAGGGCCATCTATCTTACAGTGAAAAAATTGGCAGATTTGGCCAGAGAATTCTAAGATGAATCAAAATCTATGAGGAAGCCACTCTGACCTGAAGATAGTGGACTTTGGCATGGTGACATGATTGACAACCTAGCTTGACTTCAGACCTGCACAAGGAATTAGAACTTCTGATGCAATGTTTACAAATGTTAAATTGCCTTTGTTTGCCTTGAAATTATATTTCCCTGTTATCCCACTTTTTATATTTTTTTTTTATAACAAAATATATGAATAATAATTCATTAATTTAAAAAAAAGTTATTGCATGGCTAAAAGATTATAACTTTCAGCTTGAACACAATAATAAGCAACTTGTTAAAGTTAAAAAAAATATATTAACAAATATCCCTGTAACATTGAGTTTTGATTGTTATGTTTTGAGCCTAATACCTTACTTTAGAAAGGTTATAAATGATAGCTGACCTGTAAGTATTAATTCCAGACATTAACTATACTGATATTTCCCATGTTTTGCTTATTTAAATAATCCTCAATCCTACATGCAAGTCTGCTTCTTCTTCTTGTTCACAGTTTGACATGTCTACACTGCAAGTCTGATTTTCGGAATGAATGCTGCTGTATTTGAAAGTTTCTCACTGCTCTCATACATCTTTCTGTGGATATCCATCTCTGTAGGTCAGTATTCCTCACTTATCTGGTTTAGTGTAATGCAGTCTTGCAGGATATGTTATGTGGTCTGTACTGCCTGCCCACATGGACAAGAGATGATGGAACAAGTCTTAGTCTATTTACGTGACTGTTTAATCTGTAGTGTTGTCCAGATGTGGAAGATGATAACCTGCAGTGCTGTCAAGATAGCGATAGTTGTCTTTTGGGTGGTCAACTTTCCTAATAGCTATGATGAAGGTCCACATGCAGGTCTCAATTTCTTTCCAGCAACATTTAATACTAAATTCCTTCAATCATAACACAGATGAACAATCAAGTGTCCATATCCAACAGGCAGAGGTTAAACAACTTAAGCACATCTTCCATATTCATAGTCAACTCACAGACTATAGATTCCTTGCCTAAAAGCCTGCCTGCATTTTCAATACCGCAAACACTAACATCTACAATGAAGTAGATCAATGAGATATCTAGATGATTGGAAGTAGTTACGGATACCATCCACTTTGACTCCTTTAAATCATGAATAGAGTCAAACACAATAAATATTTTAGTAAATGAAAATATCTTAGTCTGAGAGTTTTAAGATGGTGGAGCAATGATCTCAATTACTATCATTATACTAGAAGCAGCATCCCTGTATCTCTAGCTGCATTCCTACTCATCATCATCAGGTGCCATGCCAGCTGGCGTAGGCGGTCATGGCTCTCCACAGCTCTCTGTCCACAGTATTATGTATCAAGGTCGTTGTTCTTTCCTTGCTGTGCCAGGTTGTCAAACTGTCTAATATTTTCTCATGTTGTCGCCCCCTGTCTCTGTTGCTTCAATTTTGTCTGTTGTGACTATGTTCTCTAAACCTGCCTGTCTCATGAAGTGGTCAAAAAAAGAAGATTGCTTTTTTCTTATATTGTTGATTAAGGTCCGTTTCGCATTTGACTCTTTTAACACCTCTACATTAGTTTTTATGGCAGTCCATGGTATTCTCAGCATTCTTCTGTAGAACCACTCTCTGTTGCCTCTAATTTCCCACTTTCCAGTTTGTTTATTGTTCAAGACTCGCACCCATATGTTAGTATAGGGGTTATATAGCACTGCAGAACTCTCTTTCTCACCTCTAATGACAAGGTCATATTACACAGTATATTTTTCATTTTTCTGAATGTTGTTTTTGCCTGTCCTATTCTGCATCTTATTTCTGTTTAACTTCTTCCATCTGCTGTAATCATTGTACCTAAATATTTGAATTGGTGGACCTGTTTTAATACTAGATCATTCACTTTGATCTTGCACTCATGTTATTTTGTTTCTTTGAAATAACCATTACTTCTGTTTTCTTGATATTTAGGAAGAGGCCTTTCACTTTACTTTCTGTGACTACTACATTAATTAAATCTTGGATGTCTTGCTCACTTTTCGCAATCAGAACAGTGTCATCCGCATATCTCAAATTATTGATGTTATGTCCTCCCACTGATATTCCTGGGATATCTACTGCATTCCTACTATGGGACTAAAAATAAAACTCCTGTTAGATTTCTCATCACTTTACAAAGATCGTTCTTTAAACACGATTACACAATCAGTTCCTACGCAATTAGTTACCAGTATATTTAATTAATATCAAGATATACTTTTCTATTGTATCAGTAATCTCTACATTTTCTGCTAAGATTAATTATAACAATACAACTATTCCTTACTCATTCTCATATCACTAATGTCAACAAACAAATGGAATGTGCTATGCAAACATGTACACTAAATAATGACAAGAATAAAAAGTGAGCATTTTTCTACGTTGCACAACGAGTAATATGTGAAACACACAAGCCATGAAGTGTCTCCATAGAAATGACTAATGGAGCTCTTCATTTGAAAAATACTAATGACTAGGACAACTGAGGGAGGAATGACCCAGACCTGCGATTCTCAACATTTGTACCCACCATGTCACATTTAAGTAATGATTTTTCAATGGAAGATGTTCAGTAAAGTCTGTGTCATATATTTTGGTACGCTAGATCATTGGCTCTTAATCTTTGGCACTTGGCCCCCTTTTGGAATGCTTTTTATTCTGTGCACCCCCATCCCCCTTGATCCTAAAAAAACCCATAATTTTTACTTTCTCTTCATATGTTATTATATATATCTCATTAAATATAATTCAGTCAACTTTCTGGGACCCCCTAGATGCGTCTCTCCCCCCCCCCCCCCCCAACATTGGAAATGGCTGTGACCAGCTAGTGGCCATGTGGCCCATGTTGAGAACCACTGGACTAGATGACACTTTGGCACAAGAGAACAGGTGTTATTAATCAGTGATGCAACACAGAAGTTGAGAATCACTTACCAAAATTGATAACATTACAATATAGACATTAGCAGAGGATGGCATCTCACCAGCTATCATGAAAGCTTGGAGCAAACAAGACAGTCTGGTTGATTGTTAGAAATGCAAAGATTGCAGTCTTACACTGTATTGATTAACATCAAAAGTTAACAATGGGAATAATTACACTCTCTATCCTATAATCTCATGCCTCAGAATCAACAATCCCTATTGATGAACTGGTATTACTCAGCATAACTTTCTGTTTTGCCGGCCGTCGTTCTGCTAGCTGTGATTCTTTTATGGTGATTGTACTGGGTCCACTTCCACTCCACACATCATCACTACTTGGACTGGTAAACTGTGAGAGATTAACACAGAATGTGAATGAGAACAATACCGGAAATATTCATGCTGCTTTCTACAGTAAACTTTATTAACATTTACTATAAATTATTACAGTAGAATATGTCATTCACTTGATAGGTAGATAGGTGATGAGTTTACCTTTCCATTGCAGAGGCATATCACTTTCAACCAGCGGACAATGTCCAAGTAGGCTATATCAAGACGCACAACCAAAAAGTATTAGATGTTAAAAGACCCCTAAAGATAATCTGTAAATAATTATTGATTTGGCTCTACACATTTAATAATAAAAATCATCATCATCAAGTGACATATTCTTTCCAGAACGTAGTCTTTCCTATGGATCTCTTGAATTCTCCACGGTCTTGAGCAAGTTGCCCTACATCTTCCTGTGACATGCGCAGGCATTCTTGAATGTCTTTTGTCCAACGGCGTCTTGGTCGGCCTTTGCCCCTTTTGCCTTCTATCATCCCCTCCATGCCGTTGTGTCTCTTAATGACTGAAAACAGCTAGCTTTTTCTTTAATATAGTGTTCAGAAGCCAGTCTTCCTGGACGTTAATTGTTCGTAACACCTGGTTTGTTTTCTACGCTGTCCATGGTATTCTCAAAACTCTTCTATAACACTTTAATTGAAATGATGTTATTCTCTTGGCCACTGTTTTATTTAGTGTCCATGCTTCACATCCATATGTCGCCACAGGAAATATACATGTTCGTAGTAAAAACAATTTGGTTCTTATGTTAGTACCTTGCCATAGTTTCTTTATCTGTTTTAATTTTGCCAGCGCCATTGCCGTTCTTCTCTTGATCTCAACTGCGCAGTCCCCCGCATTGTTTATATTAGTTCCTAAATAATCAAAATGTGTCACTTCTTCCAAATTGCAGTTCTCAATATTAATTTTGGGTCTTGATTTAGTTTTGTCAGTTGTCATTATTTTTGTCTTTTTCATATTTAAGAACAAGTGTTGCTGTTCACTAAACTTATAATAAAAATAGTAAGAATATTTTGTAGCTTAGAGGCAATTCTAAATCTCTCTGCCTATATATATATATATATATATATATATATATATATATATATATATATATATATATATATATATATATATATATAAGTTTAAATACAGTGCTTTTATTCTAGAAAAGAAGGTGAGTATACTCTTGACTGCCACCTGTTAAAATGATAAGTATATGTATTTGTCACTTCTATCTTCTGTAAAATGGTTATAATGAATGAATGAAGAGATGTAAGCTAGAAGACATTGCACCTAGGTGGTGACACGTAATGCTACGAGGAGTGTGCAAATGAAGCTCACCCATGCCAGCTTGCGAGGAGCATGAAAACATCTTCACAGATGTAATAAGTACACATCGATAAACAAATGGTTATTCTCTTTATATGCTCAGTGACCTGTGTAGGCAGTTAACAACATTGCCCATTGCCCGTGTGTTAAGAAATCAGTCCAAATTAGAACAAGAGCAGTGATTAAATTTTTTTACAGCTTAAGGATTGTTGCCCAACCGACATTCATCAAAGAAAGCAGCCAAAGAATGCAAGAATGATAGAAAATGTGTTTCCCAGACAACAGTAAAGGATTGAGCAAGAATGTTTCAGGAAGTGTGACAGGTAGCAAATGATCTTCCGCACCAGGGTGAGGCATGTTTTATTGTGACAGAGATCCAACTTTCATGATGTGGGTGAGCAATGTCATGCAACAGAATGACAGTATGCCAAGTCACTTATTCTTGATGGCTGTATGCAGCTTGTTTAGTGTGTTCTTGTACCTGATAGCACTGATGTTCACACTACTTGATGGCTGTATGCAGCTTGTTTAGTGTGTTCTTGTATTGACATCATTGATGTTCACACTACTTGATGGCTGTATGCAGCTTGTTTAGTGTGTTCTTGTACCTGACATCATTGATATTCACACTACTTGATGTTCACACTACTTGATGGCTGTATGCAGCTTGTTTAGTGTGTTCTTGTACCTGACATCATTGATGTTCACACTACTTGATGGCTGTATGCAGCTTGTTTAGTGGGTTCTTGTACCTGACATCATTGATGTTCAGACTACTTGATGGCTGTATGCAGATTGTTTAGTGTGTTCTTGTACCTGACATCATTGATGTTCACACTACCGGTACTTGATGGCTGTATGCAGCTTGTTTAGTGTATTCTTGTACCTGACATCATTGATGTTCACAGTACTTGATGGCTGTATGCAGCTTGTTTAGTCTGTTCTTGTTCCTGACATCATTGATGTTCACACTACTTGATGTTCACACTACTTGATGGCTGTATGCAGATTGTCTAGTGTGTTCTTGTACCTGACATCATTGATGTTCACACTACTTGATGGCTGTATGCAGATTGTCTATTGTGTTCTTGTACCTGACATCATTGATGTTCACACTACTTGATGGCTGTATGCAGATTGTCTAGTGTGTTCTTGTACCTGACATCATTGATGTTCACACTACTTGATGGCTGTATGCAGATTGTCTAGTGTGTTCTTGTACCTGATAGGATTGATGTTCACCTCTAAAGTCCACCACTAAGAGTCCTTCTTGGTCAAAAAGGCAGTAAGCATAACCTTTCCTGCAGAAATTTACATAACCCGGCCAATGAATTTCATTTGTTACCTATCGCCCTTCCTGAAACATTCTTGTCCAATCCTTCACTGTTGTCTTCGAGGCACATTTTCCACCATACTGTCTGCACTCTTTGATGAATTTTGGTTGGCCAAAATCGCTTGGCTATAAGAAATTGAATCACTGCTCATTGGTCAAATTTGGACAGATTCGTTATCACACCTGCTATGTTGTAGACTGCTGCACAATACAGAAATCATATGAAGAGAATGATAATGGGAGCATTTGTTCATCAATGTGTACTTATTACATCATTAATAACGTCTCTGCATACCTTGCTTGCTGGCATAGGTGATGTAGCACAGATAGGTTTCATTTAAACATGTCTCATAGATGCACCATCACTGGAGATGGGTCAACAGATCTGACAGAAAAATGATGAACTAGTTGGCTCAGAAGTATAAGCTATCGCTAATGCTTCTGGCAAGAAGTGATGATCCTGTGATACTACCACACTGAAAATTGCCTCCCTTTGGGGACTAAACATACACACACCCTCCTCCACACACACAACCATACCTCTAAGTAGCTACAATGTCTCTAGAATATTTGCAATTCTTACAGATATTTATTTATCTCAGTAGTCACAGTCACTCTAGAATACAGTAGAATCCCTTTATAGTGCATTCCGCTATAACAAATTGCCCTCTAAAACAACACTTTAAAAAATCCCCAAGTACATTTATTATATATTGTTTCTGTATATAGCGAATTTCTGTTATTACATACATATTTTGTCAGTGGGGACATAGTTGTTACAATGGGATTCCACTGTACTTGCAATGCTTACAGATTTATTTATCTGTGTTAAATGAAGATGCCAATGTGTTTTTTCTGTGTGAAATGAAGATGCCAATGTGTATTTGTGTGTTCTGTGTGAAATGAAGATGCCAATGTGTATTTGTGTTCTGTGTGAAATGAAGATGCCAATGTGTTTGTGTGTTCTGTGTGAAATGAAGATGCCAATGTGTTTGTGTGTTCTGTGTGAAATGAAGATGTCAATGTGTTTGTGTGTTCAGTGTGAAATGAAGATGTCAATGTGAGTGTTCTATGTGAAATGAAGATGTCAACGTCTGTGTGTGTGCTCCATGTGAAATAAAGATATCAATGTGTATGTGTGTTCTGTGTGAAATGAAGATGTCAGTGCGTGTGTGTGTTCTGTGTGAAATGAAGATGTCAATGTGCTTGTGTATGTTCTGGCACAAACGAAGAATTTATATTAACATTATGATAGAACATTGTACAAAGTTGCATACATGGATAATTCAATAACATACCAAGACCTGACTTTATGACATATAAGTAAAAAAAAGTTGTTAAAGGCATGGTTGCATAGTATATCATGGACAGAAAAAGTGCTGTAGATCAATTGTTATCAAAATTTTGTTCAAGTTATAACAGGATTCCACTGCACTTTCAGTGTTCATTCTCAACTTCTTCTTCTTATACCCTTCATTAAACATAAGCTTTAATTAGTCACAGAGAAAAACACATGGTGAAGGAAAGGTGGGGTGTGCACATACATAATTTTTTTGCCATTAAATCACAGATATTTTCTCAACATATGTACAATCTTTTCAATCTGATTAAAATTCTTATGTTCATATTGAAAGGTTTATTTAAAACTTTAACTGTATTCATGGCTTAAAGATGTTATTAGAGTTAATCAAGTGCCATGTAAAGTGGCGTAGGCAATCACTGTATTAGAGTTAACTCTTTGTATTAGTGTTAATTGGACTATACATATTTGTTAAACATATTTAGCAAAATAAACAAAGAGTAAATATTCTTTGATATAAATAATTATAACTAATATTAGAAATATATTTAATAAAAGAAATATAATTTAATAAAAGAAATGAACAATTTAATGTAACAATAAATTTACTAAAGAAAAATATTTTTAAATATTTTTTCTTGAGTTCACTCTCACACTCCCACCAGATCTCTCTCATAAAGTAAAGTAAAGTAAAGTAACCCATAGCATTTATTAATGCCGCAGGGGTGTGAGATGTTAGCCATCTCACATTTCACAGGCTCTGCAAATGAGGGCGGTAGCCATCTCCTCTCCCTCGCAGTCTTTACTTCCCGGATTAATCCGGTACCCATTTAAGGCTGGGTCGACCTGGGAGCCGTTGCGATCTGAAAACATTTCCGCCTCAACTGGGGAATGAACCCAGGACCACTCATATGCGAAGTCAGTGCACTAACCATTGCGCTAACGCGGCTCCCTATTATCTCTCTCATAGCAGGATATTGACTCTAATAGATTTCAAGCATGATCCAGAGAACAGAAATGTGTTGTAGCCATTTTATTTGTGCCAATGGCCTGACACATTCAGCACTGGTAACTAACAAGTTCAGAGTTTTTATTATTACTACTGAATGGTGCACGTCAGCAACCATATTGCTAGTATAACGGTGGATGTCAGCAACCATATTGCTAGTATAACGGTGGATGTCAGCAACCATATTGCTAGTATAACGGTGGATGTCAGCAACCATATTGCTAGTATAATGGGCTAGTTGTATGAGAGAACTGGTTCTCGTAAATACATACTGGTCACCAAGCTCAAAGCTAGCCATAGTCATGCATGCTTGACCTTTTTTTCATGAATTTGCAGTGTTATCGACATAGCCACAGATGCACACAGTGCATATTAAAAGTATTAACACTGGAAACATTTTACAAACTATCACAGAAATATATTAAATGAATTAGCGGAGAAATAAATTGTACAGAAGTTATTACAGGAACATATTTAAATAATTAAGGGAGAGATACATTTGACAAAGATTATCACAAGGACCTATGGAAAGGGCTAGAAGAGATATCTTGTATATTATAGAAGTTATCACAAGGACCTATGGAAAAATAATAGACACATATTACAAAAGTTTCATATGAACATATTGAAAGAATTAACAAAGGGATATATTTAACAAAATTCACCATATTATTACATTGAAAGAATTAGTGACAGAATTAGCAGCGTTATATATTTTGCAAAAGTTATCACAGGAATGTATTTAACAAAACACACTTTATTCAGGTTAATTTTGTTGTTCATATCTGTTACTTTATCTTCCAGTCCTTTGTGATGTTTTATTCATACATAAACATTTTAATTGTTTTTTCCTGATTTTATTATGTTCTTGTCATATGTCCCTGATGAAGTATTTTTGGTGGAAACATTGATATTATTCTTTGTTCTGTCCATTGTCTGGTTTCTGGCACTCCTGCATTTTTACATATCAGTGTTTTACACATTTTATTCTAAATCAAGGCAGCATGCCAGGAGGAAGTAGAAACTCATTAAAAAAATTTGGTAATGAGGGACCAATCGTTGTCTCGAGATTAATACGATACCATCCCTACTTTCATCACAATTTTAAATGTTAGAAATTTAGACAAATTTTTGTTTCAGAAATGATTATATTAGTATAATATTTGCTTAGATTGTTCAATAAAGTTCATTAACAACCAGTAACTTGCTAAATAGACTAGGCAACAGCAGCATAATCACGCACATGATAAATGAATGTAGTAAAGGCCATTGTTGAAGCTCCCATGTTACATCACTGGCCCCAGCTTGGTGTCATGTCCTCAAACTGGCATAAGCAGAGCACAAAAAAAAAAAAAAAATAAAGAATCTGGCATAAATGATGTGACCTAAAAAAAACCAATTGTTAAATGTATATAATTGCTATGAAGTGCACAAGTGAGTTTTATTTGTGTTCTCAAGCTCCCACTGGATCTCTCTTATAGGAGAACAATAGTCTTACTAGATTTCCAGCAGAATGTAGTCCAGAGAATGGAAACGCATTGTGGCACAGTTTTATTTGTCCCAACACATCCAACTTCGGTGGTGGTAACTGATACATTCAGTGCTTTACCACTTGCACCGAAGAGTGGATGTCTGAATATATCACTAGTAAGCCAGCTGTACAAGAGAATTGGTTCTTGTACTTACACGCTGGTGACCAAACTCAGTCAACCATGCTTAACCATTTTGTTTGTCGTGTGTCCTATCGACATAGCCACAAATGCCCACTAAGTGAGTTCTAATAAGCAAACATAAGCACTAAAAAGAATTAGTAAACATACAGTGTACTGTTTAAACTGTCCAGAGCAATATTTCCTCTAATATGAGCAGACCGTAATTAGAACGTACTACTCAAGAAATGTACCAACCCTGCACATAAAGAATGAGAAAATGACTATTTTTTTAGGTAGTAGAAACCTTCACCCAGAAATGTTCACCACTCACGCACCTTCAGATTTTCTCATGCGAGAAGAAAATTAGTGGGAACATTGGTCCACAACTTTTTTTTATAGTTAAAAAGAAAAGCTTTCAATGTGGATCTTCCCTAAAGTGGATCAAAGAGAAGCTACACATTTGGAAGTAAAAAGCTGTCCACTACACTTATGTTATTTAAAAGTGAAAGATAATACATTCAGCTAATAACTAATAAGACAAATTCCCAGGGAAAACTGAAATGAAGGGAATATACAAGGGTGCTTCAAATAAAAACATTAAATATTTGTTTGTGTGAATTTATTCTGAAAAAATCAAATGCAGTTGTAACATTTTTAAATTGTCACCATTGCATTCAATACAAGTCCTCCAGTGGCTAT
This sequence comes from Meghimatium bilineatum, assembly GCA_034231615.1. Classification (NCBI taxonomy): domain Eukaryota; kingdom Metazoa; phylum Mollusca; class Gastropoda; order Stylommatophora; family Philomycidae; genus Meghimatium; species Meghimatium bilineatum. Next base: position 52,484,681 of record CM067316.1, read on the forward strand.
AAAATGCTTTGATTTCTGTAGAAAAAATGTATCTTGATTGAGTGTCTAACCATTTATGCACCTTTCCACTAGGCCCAAAAGCCAAGCTGCAGCGGCACCAACTTTGAAGACACTTTTTTAGTACTATAATGTAGCACAACATAGTTGATGTGGTATTCCAAACCTTGACTGATGCCACTCACAGTCAACCATGGTTTTCCTGTACAAGACTTTCAGCAGAAATTGACACCGGGTTCAATTGATTTAGTGAGCCTAAACTTATTGTGAAAAGTCTGTCACAGAACTCACGCTGTTTTAAAACTTTCTACATCACTCATACACCTATTGGATTGACAGGCAATCATCACTATACTGGACCTTCATTCGCCAATGAATTTCTATAGGTTTCACACTTTCAATGATAAAAAAATGGATAACAGAACACTGCTTCTCTTTGGTACATGTCAATAGTCAATAACCAACTTTAAACTGCCATTATAAAATTATGTTGTTCATCTACACCAAAATGGCATGTGCAAGACACTCTTGACATCCATAAAATAACATTGACTAATTACAAGAAAGTGCCATATTTATTCTTAATTCTTCTTCTTCAGCGTTCATTCTCAAACTCCCCGCTGGATCTCCCTTGTAGCAGGACCCTGATACTACTAGATTTCCAGCACGGTGTAATTCAGAGAATGGAAATGCACTGTGTCGCCATTTTATTTGCACCAATGGCCCGACACATTCGTCTTCGGCGGGATTCTCATTCTAATTTCTACCACACCTTTAAGGTTTTAATTTGAAGCACCATAGGGAACATGTATCACAGTCCTGCTGACTGTAGTGATACTGTCAAAGAACAAATAAGGATGTTATTATACTATAGTTTTCTTTCACACCCAGAAAACCTACTGTCAAGGGGTATGAAGTGGAACCCCCAACTCAGGAAGGCTATTTATGTGAGACAAGGATGTTTGTATTTTGAAAATTTTTGAGTATATCATTGAAATGCTGAATACCCACAAATATCTTAAGAAAAACAGCTGTGGTCTTCATATAAAATATTTTTCATTAATTATATTGTTTTGTCCATCTCATAATTCAGAGTTCTTCTTTCTCTGCTTTCATTCTTAAATTTTGCAGATTAACAAGATGTAGCCTGGTTTCTTTCCAACTTGGTTGCAACTTTTGTGTGTTCTATCTGCACCTTTTGGTCTGCCACATCTTCTTCTTCTTCTTCTGCGTTCACTCTCATGTAACCACAAAGAATATATTGTGTGATTTCCACCGGGGAGCGTGAAGTACGTTGTGCTGCAGATTCCACAGTGAAACTGTGTTATTTGCACCTCGGTTGGCCACGCTGTGGCCTGGACGTCCTAGGTCCAGCACATTCGTTTTCGTCATTCCTTTATTTCGGGTTTGATACCTAGTCTGACACATCTGACTTGAGCATAATTTCTTTGTCCCTTTGACTCACTTGAGATGGGGAGCCAACTCCCCCCTCCAAACCTTTAAAGTACCCTTTTACTATGTGCATGGCAGGTAACAGTTCTTTGCACCCCTTTCATGTTCTGGCAACACACGGATGAATTCATAGAGTTAAATCAGCACCCACCACCATTAGCCAAAGGTTATAGGACTAGTGAACATCTACAACATGATCAAGGCTGAAGATATGCAGTAATGAGGATTACAAGCATAAGCAGGAAAATAAAGCTGTAAAATGTATCCCTCATTCTTGTACAAATGTTAACAATCATATACATATTTCTGTCAAACAAGGACAAATTTTAGTGTTGATAGATGGCAATGAACAGAGACAGCTCATTAAAACATCAGAAGAGGGAGGAAGTGCGTTACAAATATCAGATTGTGGAAGGAAGCCCATTAAAGACAACAGATTAAAATAAGAATATCATTATAGATATCAGATTAAAGAAGGAAGCTCATTATATAAGCATCAGGTTAAACAAAGAAGCACCGTATAGACATCAGATTAAAGAAGGAAGCTCATTATGTTATTGTCATGTGACAGATTCTTTCCAGTATGTAGTTTTTCTTATGAATCTCTTGAAATCCCTGCGGTCTCTGGCAAGCTGTCCTGCCTCCTCAAATACATGTACATGCATTCCTGGATATCTCTTGTCCAGCAATGTCTTGGTCAACCTTTACCTTTTCTATCATCCCCTCCAACTACACTCTTTCCATGCCAGCGTGTCTCTTCACATAGCAGAAAAACCCAATTTCCTTCTTAATATGGTGTTTAAAAGCCAGCTTTCAAGGGCACTGATTTTTTTTAGCACGTCTTGGTTGGTCTTCCTTGCTGTCCATGGTATTCTCAGGACACTTCTATAGCACTTCATTTCCAAAGCCTCTATTAACTTGCTTGTATTTTTATTTATTGTCCATGTTTCACAGTTGTGGGTCTCCAGTGGGAACATAGATGTACATAACAAATATACAATAGTTCCCCTGTTTGCACTGTGCCACAGTTGTTTTAATTTGGACATCGCTGTTGCTGTTCTTCTGATCTCGACTGCGCAGTCTCCTGCACTGTTTATGTTAGCTCCTAGATATTCTAAATTTGCCACTTCTTCTAAAACTTTGTTATCAATATTAATTCTAGGTCTTGCTTTCAAATTGCTGGTTGTCATTACCGTTGTTGTACGCTAAAGCTTTTTGTTGATTTTATTATGTTCAGTAAGTTTTTCTCATTTGATGTGAGAAATTTGTTGTCTGCGTATCTAAATTTAGCTCATTACATAAATATTAAAGAAGTAATCTTATTATAGACATTAGATTAAAGGAAGAAGCTCATTACATACATCAGATCAAAGAAGTAAGCTCATTATAGACGAATTTGGAAGGAAGCTCATTATAGACATTAGAATGAGGAAGGAAGCTCATGTAATTGACCATTTATGTATATCAAATGTTATTTCATGTAATTTAGCTATTTATGTGCACTGCATGTCAGTTCACATAATTTAATTATTTATTTATACCAAATGACATTTCATTTAAGTTAACCATTTATGTATACAGAATATCATTTTATGTAATTTAATCATTTATGCATATCAAATGCAATTTTATTCAACAATTTTTTTATAAGACATACTATCAAAAATTCAATTACATAGTCAAATAACCTGTTGCTTAACCACATTTAAATGTCATTTCATTTTGTCATATATTCATCAATTCTCATATCCTTTGATCAGCATATATCAAATATTACAGCATGTAATCATGTATACTGGTGTCAGTACTATAAAGACAAGCTTACATGTCAGTTTCAGAGATCCTCAGTTAATCAATTATACAGTGCCAGCTACCATGGCTACAATTAGTGGAAACTAAGACTTACCTTCCCAGGACTGAAGTCTGCAAAGTTTGTAAATGGATCCGCTGAACCATCTCCTGCACTGTTTTTAATTCCTAAACCGCTAAATGGATCACTTCCTCCAAATGGATCAGAATCAAATCCACTTACATTCTGAACTGTAATGTTTGGTGATGCAGATGTTGACCCAAAAGGAGTGGGACTTTTTGATTTGGGTGGGGCAGGACGTGGAGGCGGGGCTTTTTTGTTTGTAGAAATAAGACTGGATTTTGCAGGAGCACCGAATGGGTCAGCATTAAAACTGGATGGCTTCTATATATTCATGAGGAAAAAGAAATGTAACAAAACTAGAAATGATACTGTAAGTACCTTCCCACAAAAGTAGCTTAAATGTTACACCTGTTTATATGTCTGTTTTCTGTGGTAGATGGGTTAAGTGAGACAACTTGCATGAAATAGGTTGTGATAATTTCAGGATGTCACTGGTCAAATCAATAAAAATTATTTGTGTCACAATGCTTGTGGTAGGTGCTTTTCATCATTGGCGTATCAGGTCTGAGACTTGTCTTCCATCTGCTGATGAACTAAGTTGAGGTCTTAGCTCGGTGGAGGTCGTGAATATAACATTGCACTAGCAATATTGGGCCTTGAATTATACTCTACAATATTTAAAAGCAATGTACTATAAAAGATATGATTAGATGTTTATATTTATATGTCAGTCTTCTCTTATTACATAAAGGTGGGAGCAGTGTTGCCAAGTTGGATGTTTTATTGCTAGGTCTATTTTGACATTCTAGATATCACTTCAAGATGTAAATTTGAGTTGGAACCTCTGGTTAAAAGCCAGGACAACAACAGTTGAGTTAAATTTACATAGCAACATATTATGTTCAATTTGAAGTGGAATCAATACTCTGATTATTCTGTCATATAACTCTGCTGAAAATGGGTATAATCCAGACTGTCTATTCATGCTATTCTTAGGACCTTTTTTTTAGCATTTCATTTTTCTGTCATATAACTCTGCTGAAAATGGGTATAATCCAGACTGTCTATTCATGCTATTCTTAGGACCTTTTTTTAGCATTTCATTTTTCTGTCATATACCTCTGCTGAAAATGGGTATAATCCAGACTGTCTATTCATGCTATTCTTAGGACCTTTTTTTAGCATTTCATTTTTCTGTCATATAACTCTGCTGAAAATGGGTATAATCCAGACTGTCTATTCATGCTATTCTTAGGACCTTTTTTTAGCATTTCATTTTTCTGTCATATAACTCTGCTGAAAATGGGTATAATCCAGACTGTCTATTCATGCTATTCTTAGGACCTTTTTTTAGCATTTCATTTGAAACGCTGCGATTTTAATTTTCATTTCCATTGAAGATGTTATTGACTGTGTGTCGCCACTAAGAAAATACAACTTGTTAATAGTTGTAACTTTCATCAAAAATGGTTATTAAAGCTCCCCTCCCCACCTGACTGGTTATAATCAGGCAATCACTGGAATCTTCCAAAAACAAGGAAGAGTTGGCATAATCATGTCATATTTGTTTCCAAATTCTTGCAGTAATAAGATTGCATATTGTTGACAATAGAATCATCATAGAAAGGTCAAACATTGTATAACCTCTGCAGATTCTCTCCCATGTACTTAAAATCTGAAAAATGTATGTTTTCAGTCAGATCTTTAGTAAGTCACAACAAATCCTGTGTTTTCAGTCAGATCTTTAGTAAGTCACAACAAATCCTGTGTTATTGGTCAGATCTTTAGTCAGTCACAACAAATGCTGTGTTTTCAGTCAGATATTTAGTAAGTCACAACAAATCCTGTGTTTTCGGTCAGATCTTTAGTCTCAACAAATCTTATGTTTTCAGTTTCAACAAATCTTATGTTTTGAGTCAGATCTTTAGTCACAACAAATCTTATGTTTTCAGTCAGATCTTTAGTCACAACAAATCTTATGTTTTCAGTCTCAACAAATCTTATGTTTTCAGTTTCAACAAATCTTATGTTTTGAGTCAGATCTTTAGTCACAACAAATCGTCTGTTTTTAACTATAATAGATTTATATATGATGATGATTAATGTTTTCCGTTACCATAGAAACTATACAGACACTATCCACTCACACCAATACAATACTTCTACTATTGGTACGGCTTTGGTTGTTGCATCCTCACCTATGGTCTTTTCAGCCGTTTTATCCATGGCCTGATTTTATTAGCCCTTGTATGTAGTGAGCGTTTGTGGTCTACAGTGACACACATACATGTTTCAGTTTGGGTAAGATCATGACTGGAGCATATTGATATAATTCCCAGCACATATCTCCTTTTCACAATGGAAGTATCACTAATTCAGTCAAGGACTATCAGCAATCAATCATCCTGCACACGTTCCAGATTCTCATATTGTGAATGAGGATTCCTAACCAAAATCAACCATAGACATCATCAACTGGTAAGTGATTATTGTTCCAGATGTGCAGAATCTCACCATCAAGTGCTGTCTCAGCAACAAAGATTGGCTGCAACAGACCTTCAACATCCCATCTCGTCTTTGTGATTAATTCTGTCAGACTGTAACCTGTCCATCTTGTAATGTTTCTCTCCCACTTGTATCTCTGCCTACCTCTTGCTCGCCTTCCCTCGATTTTACCCTCACGCAAGGCCTTCAACAAGTTGCCATGTTTCATATGTCCAAAATATTTTATCTGTTCGATCTTTATTTCTTTTAATAGTTCTTTTTCCATAGGAAGTGTTGTTAGAACCTCTTTATTCATTTTCTTCTATTTTCACAAACTTCTTCCTATTCTTCGATATATCTACATCTCAAAAGCCTCAATTCTGTCTTCTAGTTTGTTTATTGTCCATGTTTCAGAACTATACATCAATATATAATGTCAACATTTTCCTCATGTTATTGAAAGCACGTTTAGCCATTATTATTCTCCTTTTGACTAGATGTGCGGATACCACATCTTTAATGCTGTTATAAATCACTTGCGACAATGTGTCATTTGATGTGTCATTTGCATAATTTGAACCAGCGGTATTATATCACCATCACAAACAAACGTTCATATAACAATAAATACTGTATTAATTTACATTGAATAAAATAAAATAACATTATTCAATAGTTACCCGAGTATTTAAAGTTCAAACTAAGGAACACAAAGTACTTGATTATCAAAATGAAATTAACAAGTTAATGGAGTCAGATGTTAATCAAATTACAAGCTTAAAATTTAAATAAACATAGTTAATTAACATAATAATTAACATTTATACATGAACTGAATTCTAATTTAACCAAAGGTTATGAACCAAAGAGGGATTACCCAACATGCATTGTCAAAAAATAAAAAGGAAACAAATTTAAATGTAATTAATGAATTTGTGGGAAAATGTTTAAGAGATTGTGCTTCACATGGGAAAATAGTTTCTAAAATGAATACCCAATTTTCTGATGATTACAATCATATATTGCACCATATTAACAACAACAAAAATATCACATAATACTTACAGTACTAGATTGACTAAAAGCAGGATTTGGACCCCAGTTTACACCAAATGCATCAAACGCATCTGCATTTTTCTCTGTTTTGGATGAACTTATAAAAGGGTCAGAGTTCAAACCAAATGCATCCTCACTCTGAAACAAAGATATAAATGTGCAGAAAATGGATGTGCTAGGTCACGAGGCACAAATATCAAAGCTGTGTTAACTAAGAGCACAATATTGTTTTGCTCAAATCATAAAGATAAATTTATCTATTTTATCTATGTATGTGAAATGTCCTTTACAGAACGCTGTCCTCACTGCCACTGTGTAAGCCTCTCAGTACTGTACAAGTTGCTCAGCTTCTTCTAGTAAAGATAAATAGAAGTGGTTCATGCCTGTGTATTGCCAGGTCATAAAAGGAAAGCAAAGAATAGCAAATTTCCCTCCTATTGATCGAAAGAAATGGGAGATCTTGAAAAAGATAAACCTAAATGTGGAGTCTGAGCGTGTGTTCTCGTCATCGGGTTAATTTTGTAACCATTTGTGTTAAAAATTTAGCAATTAAATATTAGACACGTTGTCATCTTTACAATCTAATTACTTCAATTTTAAGATTAAGAAAAACACAAATTCTTTTAATATTTAATTAATAAAACTATTTAAGTAATAAAGTTGAAAATATTATTTTTTGTTTGTTTGAATAAAGTCCAAAGCTAGACATTTGTGTTATTGCTAAAAGCTTATTAAATATTAAAAAGGGATTTTTTCACAATGTTTTTTTTCATTGATAAATTGTCACCTGTAATCTTAATGAAAGCTTCTCTAAATATAAAAATATCACCGGTTTTGGTAAAAGTGTCCGGTATTGCGACCCCTAGTGTCAATATTCTATCAATGGATTGACCTGACATAATTAATCCATTAAGGGACCTCATCGCAAAACATCATATCATTACTCCATGCTCTTCTTCGTCTGCATTCACTCTCAATTCACACAGGGTGAGTACTCTTGTCATTTGAACCGGAGAGATTGATGCATGTGATGCAGCTAGTTTTACAGTGAAGCTGCGTTAGTTGTGATTTTCATCCCAGCACATCTGATTCTGGTCCAATTCAATGTATTTACTTTTCTCCTATTTTATATACAACTGCCATACTTTGCAGATGAAAACCATCAGTAAGTCAAACTATTGTGGAAAAGAACAGAAAAAAAAGCAATAAGCAATTTTTAAATATTGGATTATGAGGCTACAACATCCAATCATGTGAGGAATGTGTGTGGCAGATCGGTATTTGTTGTACATGCAGGCACATAATACACGTGAAATGGCAACCGAGCTTCAAGAGTGCACAAGGAATGAACAGTATGCAGTTGTGTATATCTTGTGGGAGAAAGGACTTTCTGCCAATGACATTCATTAAAAGATAGTTCCTGTTTATGCTGAGAACTGTTTTCACTTGCTGATGAAGTTCTAACTGATTATCCTGTCAAAATTGCAACAATAACAACTGTGCAATGGATAAAAACAATGATTTGAGGTGACAGGCAAATAACAGTAGACAGAGAAGCAACCGCAATAAGATGTTCATGTGATACAAGCTACAGTATAATGCATGACCCATTGAATTTCCCAAAAGTGTTCTTGTGATGTGTACCCAGTGAACTAACTGATGAACAATTTCTATTTTGCAAGTATTGCAGCCCTGATAAATCAATGGGATAAGTGCATCAATGTTGGTGGAAATTAAAGGAACAATGTCAGTCTAAAATTATATAGTTTTCATCATATTTATTTTTTTCCCCCAGTAATTTGTGACTTACGTATTTACTTTCCCTCATACTTTGTTTATCTTTCTCTAATATAGGTTAAATAATGAATGATAAATTACCGTAACTGTTGTTGAGGTATCACCAAAAGCACCTTTAAATGGATCCTCAGAACCAAATGGATCAGCAGACTTGAATGGATCATCTATTTAATAAAATATTTGAAAAAGTAATAATCAGATAATAGACATTGTTCAGAGAGAAGTAGTTTTTTAAATATAAGAATAAAATATGCTTTGTCAGAGAAAATATATGAACATGTTAGAAACACATGAGATAGATACATGCTCTTTTCAGTCCTTGCTAACAATCTGTAGGGTATGCTTAGTATGAGCAGCTGTTTCAGGGATTGTGCTGTGTCCAGTTTGCACAGATTCTCTGTCAAACTATACTGTTATATTCCAAAAATGGTAACTGGTCCTAACATTTGAAACTAAGGTGTTAAGAAATTACTGGGCAACAAGTATTTAGGATCTCATGAGAACAAAGCGTATCCCTTTAGGAACTTTTAACACCCACTTGCCGCCTGCTAGTAAGTACCACACAACCCCAGTCATAATGCCACACTAGCTTTCTACTAAGCAGTCTGTACATTCTATGCAAACAGATAATGCATACAATCAATTAAATATACAATGATTTAATATCCTCAAAATGCATGTGTCACAACAGAACATGATGTTATCTGTTCAACAAACTAAAGATAAGAGCCTGGGATGTATGTGACTGTATATGTGCTTCAGATAATGTGAATAATGCTGTAATTCTTTGCTCCAAGACCAGATATATTCAACATCCTAAATGGAACAAAACAGCTCACAAACAAATGCATATATCATACAATGGCATTGGGTAAAGGGGTTACATTTTTTATTTATGTTAATATTCAAACTAATGTATTTTGAAAAGAAATGTGTCTTATTTGTTATAATTATGACAGATCAAGTTATCTATATCTATTAAAACAATACCAATGATATGATGAAAAACTAAACAAAATTCAACAAATTATGGGACAAATTAAATTAGAAAGAGAATCAGCTTTTGTGGCAGAGAGGTTATTCTCCCAAACCCAACTTGGATAAACTAAGTTGAGGTTCAAGTGTAGCAGAACTCCTGCCGTTCTTATTTCACTGGCCTTAAAAGTGACCTTACAGGCCACTGGCCCTACTGATCATAAAAGTGAAACCTAAAAATTCAATAATAGTTGAAAAACAATATCCTATATAGATATAGTACAATTACTACTTAACTAGAATTGGTAACTAAAAATCAACAGTTTTAAGTATATGAGTTTCTAAAAGAGGTTAAAAATTATTAAAGTTATTAAGTTATTAAAGAGGTTAATAAATATGTTGATAACAGTTAACTAAGATATTTTGCATATTACTATTATTGCACACAAGACATGTCCACAGATGATCCGATCTTCTTGTGAGTATATCTGAAATTACATGATGACTCACAGTTCAAGTTCTCTACTAGTTGACAAACATTCTTCTAAAATGACATTAACGCTAATTTCTGGTGATGCCACATTCTAAACCTAGCTTTTTTATTTTGGATATAGAAAAGGAATCATTACTCGGAACTTGTTTGGAATGCGTGTCTACCTTACATTTTTATTGTGACTATTTCCCTTGTTTATGTTTGTAAATTTAATGTTCATCATTTAAAAATTTAAATATTAACTTATTTAAAGTTAATTATGTAAAACACAACTACCTTAACCATAAAAAAATGTAATATTTCAATTATTAAATGATGAACATTCAATTTACAAATATAAACATGGGAAATAATCAAAATTCAGGTATGCACAAATTCCAAACAAGTTCCCATTACTCTCATTTAATTTAATTTGTCTTTACTGTTTCTCATAAGGAAATATGTATGTCAGCCTGGGCCATTGATCTACAGCATATTTGTGATACGGTGGCAAAATTCACTAGTTTCTCTGATCTCTCATTGCTCGAGCATTTTAATGATCAGGTACAAAATTAAACATAACACATTTCAACTTCAACCTTCCAAATGCCTCAAGCCACTGTTCATGAAAACTAACAGAAGAATCCTGATGAGATTAAACAACAACAAGTTAAGATTAAATGTATAGTAGAATCCTCATAAGATGAAGCTAACAAGAGTTGTGATTAACAGAAGAATCCTGATGACATTACGCTAACAAGATGATGCTGGTATGATACATTTAATAAAAAATTATGAATGTTTCAATCCCCCAAGAATTATGAGCAACAGAGTTATTGTATACTTTATGTGCATTTGAAGGCGGTGTGTATTCTTCAGATCTTTATTTCATACCAAGAATACTCTAACCATCAACAGTATGTAATGCTTTGAAAAGAAGCCTCTTACTCGGAGGTGATAAAAAATGTGATTGTATAAATGTTGTGCTGTGTGGACTTCCATAAGATGAAAGCATAAGTATGTAGCTTGATACGATCAACTCTTTGAGGATCAATAACTGATAAATCATAGGGCTGAAAGAAACCTTACTGGACGTATAACCTGATATATCAGTTCTGTTTTGTGAAATATTATACAGAAATATTATATAGGTTTTTATGTTGACAGATTCTTTACCATTAAATCGAATATTCTTTTAGTACCAAGTCTGTGCTTAAAACACTGGAGTTTGAGAATAAAAAAGAAAATGGCCCAGAAGGGAAGAGGAAGTATAATAAAATGACAAGCCTGTATGAGGGAAGATAAAAAATATTTACTTATTTAAACATATGATTAAACTTTTAAAAAATAAATGGCAACTCACTTTCTTTGAATGGATCGTCATTCTGAAATGGATCATTTTGAGAATCTGGTATTCCACCTCCACCAAATATATCATGATCTTTAAATGGGTCATCTTTGAAATCATCCACTGCTGTGACACTACCAAAGCTGTTAATACCAGGCTGTATGGGGGGAAAAGACACATAACTATATAATATTCTACAAGTATTTACTTTCACATTATTTATTAGTACATATCTTTATTTTTGATTGGAAACCAGCATTATGGCACATGGAACATTCCCAGAAGTTCTCTCCATTCCAGCAGCCACCCAAGAGTATGCAGGCTCAAATTCCCAGTCAGATGTTGATTATCTGATCCTTGGGTCTTTCCAGGGAGAACACACTTTTTCCCTTCACTCCTGGTTATCCATATTTCTAACACTCTTTGTATATGCATATTATCATATCTTCACTGTGTAGTAAATCTATGCCTGCCCTTATCAGGTTGACAGTATCTCTTCTCAACAATGTCTCGTATCAGGTTGACACTATCTCTTCTCAACACTATGTCATCAACCAATATTGTCTGTCAATGAGTGTGATCTTACCCCAGGTACACACCGTCTAAAGTAATGTCCCATGTCAGCAACCTGCTGTCGGGGATGACGATAACTCTTTATGCACTAAGCCAGAGCAAATATTAGGTGAGGTGGCCCAGTTCCCTTCCTTGCTGTATTTACCTTCCCCAACTCATGCGTCAGGTACCCATTTACAGCTGGGTCGACTGGAGGAAGTGTTGTGTCAGGCGAGAAATCACAATTCGAATTTCATGTGCACGAACATGGTTTCAAACCTGGCACAAAGTAACCTGCTGATAGTAAGCAAGCTCAAAACATGTGTCAGTGTGTATATGTTTAGTTGTCTGCTCTAAGATGCTATACATGTGAGTTTATCCAGAGTTCTGTGACATTGCTTCAACTAATCATTAATTAATTCTAATATAAACTATAAGTCTTGGAAAAAGTCTTGGGTTCAAAGGTATCGAGGAATGACCTAATTGTACTTGGGTTTCCCAATATGTACTCTGACCCTCTCAAAACAAAGCTGTATGCCCCCTGCCAAGAGTACCACTAATAACTCCCTAACTTCAAGTGATAATCCACAAGGATATCAGAAAAACGTCACTTTATAAATAAGATATAATGAACAGGATTCCAACCTGCGACCTCTTGAACACAAGGTAAGCAGCTTAACCTTCACCGAGCCGATATGATATCCAGCCGCCGAAAAACAAAATGGCCGCGCGCGCTGATGGCGGGCCGTCCCACCCAGCGAGATTATCGTGAGATTTACACGTACCACAATCCGTGCACATAGCTGGGGACATGCGCAATCGAAGCCGGTACATCCCCCACTTCCGACATGATCGTTTTTGAGAATGGCTGGCTATTCATAAAAGTTTAAGAGCAATTAATCTGACCACATCTGTACACCGGTACGATGCCATGATGATGGATCGGTTTTACAGACCTTTATTTCATCGTATTTCGAATAAAATAACATTGAATCGTGGATTGAATCATGGATTATTAGGTTATTTAGTTTCACAGCAGTGAATATACAGAATGCCGTGCTGGTTTGGGGACTTGTACGTTTGATATCGAATATTTTGAAGTGTTAGAAAAAATAACTCTAGGCCTAAGCTCAAAGAACGATTTTACTGCAAATCTACATGTTTTATACAGTTCCCCCGGCTATATTTTGATAATTTCGCAGTGAAAGAACATAAATACAACAGATTTACGTGATTTAGTTGACAGTGTTGCCAAGGAATTCGATATGTAAGGTAAGTTATTTTTTTTCCTTATTTTTTCCCTCTTTATTTGTTATAAAATATATGTTTTTTGTGAAAAACGTCTTTACCACTTTCTCATACGTCTGGTATCACACACACACGTACATAAATTACACCAATATATGCATAATTCAATTCTTTATTTATATGTGTAAATATTATTTAAATATCTCTAACAACCAAAAAATTATCACATTTTCAAAACAGTCACCATCAATAATGAAAATTTTCAAAAAAGAATCCGGTGGCAGGGAGACGTTTCGTATTTTTTAATCTGGCTTGCTAAAGGTTAACCACTCTACTGGGAGATCTCAAGGTGTGTCTTTTAATTAAAATCATTAGTCAGGTGTCTTAACTAGGTCAACAGGTGTCTTAACTAAGTCATCAGGTGTCTTAACTAAGTCATAAACCAGGGGTTTAACTAATAACAACATGTTACTAATTTTTCATCAGATTTTTCAATATCTTAACTAAGTCATAAACCAGAGCTTAACTAATAACAACATGTTACTAATTTACAGCAGATTTTTTTCAATATCAAATATCATTAAACAGATACAAATCGACATTTCAACCAAAAGGCATTTATCAAGAACACAACATAACACATGACGAGTAAGAAAATGGCAGTCCACTTTTATATAATAATGACTAGATGGGATAAATACCAGGTACGCAAGTGTATAAATTATGAAAAAACTAGAAGGGTAGAAATGAAATAAAACCAAATAGAAAATTGGCAGAATTATCTGATCCTTACCCTTCTAGTTTTTTTCCTCATTTATATTCTTCAGGTTTATCCCATCTAGTCATTACTATGTGAGCGTGGACAGTGCCATTTCTAATGCATTATGTTGTGTTCTTGACAAAGGCCTTTCTGTCAAAATGTTTATTTGTATGTCATCTTGAGTATTACCAGTAGTTAGTAGAAATTAATTACCCTGTTCTAAGTTTCCCTGTTGGATTACAGTTTTCTCGCAGTTGTTACCTACTATCAATTTTAAACAAATACAAATCCTGGTAACTGTTGCTTACATTTACAGTGCTATTGGCTATGTCAGCACCACTTGAAATATCATTGAAGTCCGCAAAGCTGGAAAATGCAGGGTCAATACTCTTACACTGGTTCTCAAGTTGCTGAAGACGTGTCTTTGTCTGAAAACACATACAGAAATTGAGTCTATTTTTCACTTTGAAAGAATTAAAATAAATAATAGAAAGCTTTTACAAATTATTGTAAAAATTAGAAAATATAAAACATGATTCAATCCATGTATATCTATTCAACCTCAAAACATCTCATAATTTGCATCAACTTGTTTTCTAACTCAATCTATATCTCTAAAAATGCATTCAACTAAGTCATCTAAATATTTAGTTTATTGTCACTATAGAATATTGACCTAGTAGATTGAAACACAAACACAACACACACATTGTACAAGTATGTAAATCCCTCAGGCAACAAATTGTTCTGCTGCATTTGTTTTACCTGAGGAATGTACAAACTTGTTTATGGTGCGCAGTTATACAAAAACTTTAACATTTTAAAAAATTATATAACATTATGAAATCATGGTACGAAAAGATGGTCCACCATGCTGATGTTAAACCCTTAAAAGACTGAGGAACCTATGCACACAAGTCTACCCTCCTGTCAGATAACTGTAAGCAAACTATAGCCCCAGTGATTACCACCATTGAACCATGCTACCACCTTTGAATCATGCATGTGAAAGGTGTTCATTTACCTCTGCTTTTTTATAGTGAAGATGAGAAACCAGCAAAACATTCACTGGAGGATGATGATTATGGAAGTAATAGCTTTAGCTGTGAGAAGGTAGAACTTAAAAACCAAAAGTCTTTCTGACAAAAATGCAAGTCCTCCTCAGTTGATTAACTGAAGTGACACCATGACTCGTATAAGGTTTGTTGTTTAAAACATAAAGAATATTCAAACATAAAGACAAAGGTAGACAAAAATGACAGTGGATAGAAAACATCACAATGACATTGAACAAATATGGACAACGCAACGAAGGTGAAACATCTGGCCTTTGAACAACAATTGAGGCTCCTACCCCTATACTTAACAGAAGTGTGCATACTAACATTCATCATTCACCTGGGGAAAGGCAATAGACTGTTAAAATTTACCTGTTGGGAGTGAAGTCGGAAAATGTACTCAGGTATTTCCTTCCCAGAAGTTGATGTCTTTGGGATTTGAGCTCGTCATATATTCTCCCCCAGTTTAATAATAGATGAACATCGAAGAAAAGAAATAAGACTAAAGAGAAAAAAAAAGTTCATAAAAATGATACACCAATGAACAACAAGAGGAACTTACCAGTAAAATTTCATTATTAATTTCTCCTTGTGATGTCACTAACTGGTCTAATTGTTGTTTACTAGAGTCTGTAATCTGTAATAGTTTTGTTTCTTCATCCTTGAGCTGCGTCAGTTCTGCTCTTAACTTGTCTAATTCTGATTCATGATCCTATTGAAAGATGACAGTTTTGATTGATTTACAAAAATAGATCAGTTTTTACATTGTCATAATTTGAAAGGTAACATTTCTGATTGATTTACAAAAATAGATCAGTTTTTACATTGTCATAATTTGAAAGGTAACATTTCTGATTGATTTACAAAAATTGATCAGTTTTTACATTGTCATAATTTGAAAGGTAACATTTCTGATTGATTTACAAAAATAGATCAGTTTTTTAAATTGCAGCAATTTAAAAGATGACATTTCAAATTGTGTTTTCTTGAAAAACAAACCTTAAATTTTCCTAATATGGAACAGTTATGTTTCAAAGTTTAGGGGAAAGAAAAAATACACTCATACTTTATTTCAAAGGCACACTTTATGATAAAATAAACAATGGCACTCATTTTTGTATATATTACCTGAAAATTATGAATGTTTGTATTATTGACATTAAAATACTCAATACTCTTCTTAACAGTTAAAATTGAATATGGCAGAAAAATTATGACATGAAATAAAGTAATTTAAACTTAAAACAATTTTTATGTCTCAAGGTATTCGAGTAAAAAGACAAAGACATTCAACTTTGATAATTTAACATATAATGAAGTAGTTTATAAGTTCAAGAATTTTACAATTATTATACTTTTACTTTGTATTATTTTTTTTAATAAGAGCTTAAAAACAAACATTATGTGATGCACATTCCCATCATGCTTTGTTTCTCAACATGAGAAAAAAATATTATTTTCAAGAAAAAGGAATGAACATAACAAAACTCATCTTTAATTTTCATGCAGTGTTGCTTGAAAGGAATTGTGAACCATTTATGTTAGTAAAAATGTTTTGTTTTAGCAGATAACTGATGTACACATTTAGCTTTACAAAAAGTAAAGGAACACATGAAGAGACATTTGCTAATACAAAATGTATGTCTGAGGGGAGATCAGAAAGTAATGCACCTGATGATTTTTCTCAGCTAATAATGAAGATAGAAAAATGAAATTTTGCAAACATCAGATATGGAATGTTGTGTAGGAAATTACACAGCATTCTACAATTAGTACAGCTATACTGAACAGTTATGATGGCACCCCTCAACAGTTTGCGTTACAAACAATAGATTGTGATATAATTCAATATTGTGAAGAAAGAAACTGTTGTGAATATTCTCAAACATTTGCGCACTGTGTTTAGAAGTTGTTCAGTCAGCAGGAGGAGCATTAGAAGCTGGGCTCAGAGAATTAAAGCCTCAGCAAGTAGAGATGGAACTGCATAATCTGCAATGTTCTAGACATCCTGTCACATCTTACTTATGTCACTATTTTCAGTGATAGGCGAATCACTAGTTAACTTATGTCACTATTTTCAGTAATAGGCAAATCACTAGTTAACTTATGTCACTATTTTCAGTGATAGGTGAATCACTAGTTAACTTATGTCACTATTTTCAGTGATAGGTGAATCACTAGTTAACTTATGTCACTATTTTCAGTGATAGGCGAATCACTAGTTAACTTATGTCACTGTTTTCAGTGATAGGCGAATCACTAGTTAACTTATGTCACTATTTTCAGTGATAGGCAAATCACTAGTTAACTTATGTCACTATTTTCAGTGATAGGCGAATCACTAGTTAACTTATGTCACTATTTTCAGTAATAGGCAAATCACTAGTTAACTTATGTCACTATTTTCAGTGATAGGCGAATCACTAGTTAACTTATGTCACTTGTTTCAGTGATAGGCGAATCACTAGTTAACTTATGTCACTATTTTCAGTGATAGGCGAATCACTAGTTAACTTATGTCACTATTTTCAGTGATAGGCGAATCACTAGTTAACTTATGTCACTATTTTCAGTAATAGGCGAATCACTAGTTAACTTATGTCACTAATTTCAGTAATAGGTGAATCACTAGTTAACGTATGTCACTATTTTCAGTGATAGGCGAATCACTAGTTAACTTATGTCACTATTTTCAGTAATAGGCGAATCACTAGTTAACTTATGTCACTATTTTCAGTGATAGGCGAATCACTAGTTAACTTATGTCACTATTTTCAGTGATAGGCGAATCACTAGTTAACTTATGTCACTATTTTCAGTGATAGGCGAATCACTAGTTAACAGTTGGTCTCAGTTTTTAGTCAGCAAGAGAATTGCAACTGAAATGATAAAAACTCTGATACTTTAAAGGTTTAAGCGATGATGTGTTCCTCAAAGTCTTATACATGATCATACATTTTCAAGGAGAACAATATCACATACATCTGGCAATATATGAGACAATCACATAAATCTGGCAATATATGAGACAATCACATAAATCTGGCAATATATGAGACAATCACATAAATCTGGCAATATATGAGACACTCACATAAATCTGACAATATATGAGACAATCACATAAATCTGGCAATATATGAGACAATCACATAAATCTGGCAATATATGAGACAATCACATAAATCTGGCAATATATGAGACAATCACATACATCTGGCAATATATGAGACAATCACATAAATCTGGCAATATATGAGACAATCACATACATCTGGCAATAAATGAGACAATCACATAAATCTGGCAATATATGAGACAATCACATACATCTGGCAATATATGAGACAATCACATAAATCTGGCAATATATGAGACAATCACATAAATCTGGCAATATATGAGACAATCACATACATCTGGCAATATATGAGACAATCACATAAATCTGGCAATATATGAGACAATCACATACATCTGGCAATATATGAGACAATCACATAAATCTGGCAATATATGAGACAATCACATACATCTGGCAATATATGAGACAATCACATAAATCTGGCAATATATGAGACAATCACATAAATCTGGCAATATATGAGACAATCCCAAAATTGAGCTGAACTGTACTCTGTATACCCCTATCCTCCCCCCCCCCAATAATTCTGATCTGGCACTCTCTGACTTTCATGTGTGGTCCACTTAAAGATGCACTCCATGAGATAAGGTTTGAAGATGATGATAGTCTAATTCAAGCAATGAAGAAATGGATACATAATCATGACAAAACCTGAAACAGGTAAGGCATAGGTGCACTTCATTCACGCTGACATAAAGCCATACAAGTATATGGGGATTGTGTTGAGTGATAGAGATGTTAACATGACATATCATGTACATTTGTTGCATTTTCAAGAGAATGTCACTGAGAAATATAATGTAATGCATTACTTTCTGACCTCCCCTTGTAATCTTCTGGGGGAAAAAGATATAAACTGTAGATCTAATTTGGAAACATGAAATTATGTAGAGAAAATATTAACTCTTGGTCATAGTAAGATTTTTCATAAAGCAATAGTAAAAAAAACAACAACTACCAAGTGGACATTAGAGGTTACACATAACTGTAAAGCGCTGGGTAAAAAAACCGACATCAAACTTGTGAAGTGATAAAACGGACAGGTGATATCGTTTGTATGCATCTGAGGTTTAATTTTTTATTCTTGATTAGAAACAAACATCATAGTACACTGGACATTCCCATAAGTGCTTTACTCTCCATTCCATCAGACATCAAACAGTAAGCAGACTCAAAGTGGTAGGAAGATATTGATATATTTCAGAACAGACATATTTTCTATTTGTTATTTATTAAATATCATAGGAAACAGAAAAGTCAACATCATAGAATACAGGACAGAGAGCTAACAGCATAGAATAAAGCACAGAGAGCCAACATTACAGGATAGTGAGCCAATATTACAGGACAGTGAGCCAACATCACAGAATATACAGGACAGACAGACATTATAGACCATAGGACAGATAACATTAAAGAATACAGGACAGAGAGCTAACATTAAAGAATACAGGACAGAGAGCTAACATTAAAGAATACAGGACAGAGAGCTAACATTAAAGAATACAGGACAGAGAGCTAACAGCATAGAATAAAGCACAGAGAGCCAACATTACAGGACAGTGAGCCAATATTACAGGACAGTGAGCAAACATCACAGAATATACAGGACAGACAGACATTATAGACCATAGGACAGATAACATTAAAGAATACAGGACAGAGAGCTAACAGCATAGAATAAAGCACAGATAGCTAACATCACAGAATAAAGGTCAAAGAGCCAACATTACAGGACAGTGAGCCAACATAACAGAATACAGGACAGACAGACATAGAGCACAGGACACTGAGCCATCATTATAGAACACAGAACAGACAGGTGATCATTAGTGGTCATTGATATTTCTCCAAAATATTTCTGGAGTTTATGGAGCATATGGTGATTTTGGGAGCTACAAATCAGCATTCACAAACTACTCCTGGGGTGGTACTTGAATATTCTTTTAGGTCTGCACTTCTAGTTTTTTTGTGTGCAAAAAGCCAACTTCCATGCTCTTCAAAAAATGTATGGCCTCACAGCGTAAAAAACTGATGGTCAATATCCCCCGGCATATGTTAAAGGATTTGCAAGCTAATGATTTTTTGTGGTTTGCTGTTTAATATACACACCTCATTTAGCATCTCAGGTGCCCACACCTATTTATACAACATTTAATTCAACTAAATTTTAATACATTTTAGGATGCACTGTAAAAAATAGAATTATTGTTACACAACATAGAAGTAATGTTATAAAATATGGAAGTACTGTTATAAAAATACAATCACTGTTATAAAATATAGAAGAATAGTTATAAGCATTGAAGTATTGTTATAAAACTATAAAACACAGAAGTACTGTAATAAAATATAGAAATATTGCTATAAACATGAAAAGTATCGTTACAAAAAAAATTGAAGTATTGTTATACAACAAAGACAGGTGAAGGGTTCCCATGGCAGCAACCCACTGTCAGGGATGAAGATAACTCTTCATGTACCAAACTGCATCAATTACCGGTATTAGGTGGGATGCACATTTCCCTTCCTTGCTGTCTAACCCCCCCCCCCCCCAACTCATGCATAGGTACCAATTTACAGCTGGGGAAGCTGGAGGAGCGACCATGTGAAGCGAGAAATCACAACATGGATTTATTTTTTTTAATCTAGACGTGGTTTTAAACTGAGCACGCTATAACCCAGTTATAGTAAGCAAGCTCACTATCAACTACCGCACTCCTCATACAATGTATAAGCATTGATATAAACACAGAAGTGCTGTTATAAAACATATACGTAGTGTTATACAACAGAAGTATTGTTATAAAACATATACGTATTGTTATACAACAAAAGTATTGTTATAAAATATAGAAGTAATGTTACAAAACAAAACAGACACATCTTCACAAAAAAAGTGAGTGGAGATGAAACATACAAGTTAGTGCAAGAAATTGACACTTTTGAAATTGGAATAGAAAATTGTATACCAGCCCATAAGAAATCTTCCAATAAACATAATGTATACAGAATGAATCCTATGTTACCAGGCACATCAAGGCACTAATGAAACTGATAAAAAAAACCCACACATGTATGTACAAGCAAACCCATTTGTAAATACTTTATAGCATTAGTGATACCAGAAAATCAGACCGAATCATGACACAGATCCCTGAATGGACAATTCTGGTAAGGTGTGCAATGTACTTTGTCATAGTTCTGCCTTTTTTGGAGGTGCTCGTTTTTAAACTCTTGCTGGATCTCTCTTGTAGCAGGAAAATGGTCGTACGAAATTGCCGTTAGGATGTATTCCGGGGCACAGAGATGTGTTGCGTCACAGTTAGATTTGAATTTATAAGGTTACAGATCTACTGACAAATCAGAAATAAAACATCAGTATTGGAAATGATTGATATCACACGAAACAGAAGACTGAAAAGACATGATAACCAACACCACATGGCTAGGACTATAAGAAGATACTGTGACAACAAAATGACCAGATGTTACAACAAAATGACCAGATGTTACGCACAACAAAATGACCAGATGTTATGCACAATAAAATGATCAAATAGTACACCTCTTGCATCATGAACAGACAACAATTTTAAGACAACACACAGGGCACTGTAACTTCAAAGTACACCTGGTGAGACATTCAGAGAAAGATCAAGAATAAATCATATAAATACTATTGTTGCTGTATGTATTCATTGTGGAGTGATACTTTCAAACTGAGATATTTATTGCTTCCATAGATATCCATGTCCAGCTCTTTGGCGGAGAGGAACAAAGTGCATCACAAATGGTAACGGTAAGTCAAATCACATTATAACAACTTGGTCTGGACAGCGAAATATGTATATAATAACAGGCGCAAATAAGAAACAGAATGATGAAGTTTTGCTAATTACTGGAAACACAAATGATTAACACATGAGAATCAATATTTTGACAAAAAGACCTTTATCACGAATACATTCACAACATAACAATACTGTACAAACAGCACTATCCACATTCACATGACTAAATATCAGTATGAAAGAGCTAAGTATATACAATACAAACAATAAAGAATAAATTAAAAAAATATATTTAGGGCTTTTTAAAAGTTTTGTTAAATAAGAACATTTCCTATAACAGGATGTGTTATAGAGTGATTCCATTGTAGATGGTTCAAATCTCACCATGGGCAATTGTGCATCTGGACCATTAAAAAACAATGGCAATCAACTTAATGTATTTATATTGCCTAGAAAATAATGAGTAAAAAATGCTGTGTTGATCGCTGTATCCTGAATAGGACATGCTACTGACTTAGATATCTAGAATGAATCATAGATATCTATGTATTTCCTACAGAACATCAGATAAATGTGTTTGTCAGAAATGAAATAGAAATACCCACATTAAAAAAAATCATTACTTTCAATTGTTAAATTATGAAAAATAGCATGGCTCTGACATCTTATATTATTACCGGTACTTATCAAAAATGATCCTTGTGTAGAAGGCGGTAGAAGCAGAGGAAGACGAAAATCATTGACAGATATCAAAAGAATAGACTGATCACAATTTTGCCTACACATCCTTGCAAATATAAATTGTTGGATGACTGTGTATTGATTCATTCAATGCAGTAACCTATTGACCCTGAAGATACTAAAAATACATCAACTTCTTGCTATTATCTAAATAGACACAAAATGATTGGCTAGATTCATATATTTTTTTCTCCAAAAATTGTCAGACAAATGCCAGCATATGCAGAAATATGCAAAAAAGCAAATTAATTGCAAATATTATGTTGAAGCATTCCAAAATATGTCAAAAGGCAAGACTTTGTTTAGTTATGACAAGCAACAATTGAGATTAGTTCAGATGACAACACCACCAAGATACAGATATAAACAATAACGAATGGGGAGAGAATAACATTGAATTGTAAATTTATGTTTCATGTAACAATGAACAACGATAATCAAAATAAGCAAGAGAAGGAGATGAAATTTGGTGAAGGATATATAGTGAAGTTAACAAGAGATGCCATTTGGTGAGTTATATATAGTGAAATTAACACATCATTTGGTGATATATATATATATATATATATAAATTTGATATAAAAAGGGGTAGGGGTGGTCGAAAATTTTGCACTTTACTAAGAAATCCTAAAGACGGGCAGGATTTCTGTGTATCATTTGAAAGACGCACTATTGGTTGACAGCTTCTGCACTTTCATGGTTCGTGCAATGCGCCGCATGAAAGAGAAAATTGGCAAGAAACTATTCCAGTTGTTTATGCAGCCGTGTCATGGATAAAATGGTGGCTCATAGCGTAATCAAATTCCTGCAATTGCATAGTAAATCTGCAAAGCAAATTCATGATGAGATGTTTGCCGTTTATAAGGATGGCTGCCCTTTGTATGATACTGTGAAGCATTGTAAAAATCACTTTCAAACAGGACACACCAGAGTTCAAGATGAGCCAAGAAGCAGCAGCCTCCACTGCAGATGATGCAAGCTAATTTTCAAAAGTGGGGGGTCACTAGTCTTCTCAGACAGATGCATTATCATTGAACAAATCATGATTGAGTCATGCTCATCATCATTTGGAACTGTCGTGGGGTAATACTCACCAATTACCTTCCTCGTGGCCATACTATCAACTCAACGTACTACCAAAGTCTTTTCAAGAAATTACGAGAAGAAATTAAGTGCAAAGACGCAGGATTCTGTCCAGAGGTGTTCATTTACTTTAGGGCAATTCGCCGGCTCATGCAGCTCATGATCCCATTGTCTTTGCCTAACAGTGCAGGTATGAAATCATGCCCCATCCACCTTACTCACCTGACTTTGCACCGAGTAACTTCTTCCTGTTCAAAACATGAAGAATCCACTTCCTGGGCGAAATTTTTTTGACAACCAGAACTTGATTACTGAAGTGGAGACATGGTTTCCGGCCCAGTAGGAGGTGTTCTACAATCAAGGCATTATTAAAGTGAAGAGGAGATGGGATAAGTGCATCGACCTGAAGTCTAAATACACTGAGAATGACTAGACTAAAGTTGACACTAATTTTCAAATAAGTGTCTTGATTACATCACACTAAAGTGCAAATCTTTTGATCATCCTTCGCCTTCGTATAGTGAAGTTAACAAGAGATGTCATCAAGTTAACACAAGATGTCATTTGGTGATATATATATATATATCTGATCTAACATACTCTAATATAAAATGTGTATATATATATATATATATATATATATATATATACATATATGATATTTCTTGCTAATGTCACTATATATAACTCACCAAATAACATCTTTTAATTATATATATATATATATAAAAAAATTAAAAGATGTCATTTGGTGAGGTATATATAGTGACATTAGCAGGAGTAAAACATATCATTTGGTGATTTGTAATAAATATAGTGAAATTAGCAAGAACACAAGATGCCATGTGATGAGTTATATAATGTGTATGTAGCAAAAAGAGCAAGATTTGGTGATGTAATATACAGTGAAAAAAGAGCAAGATTTGGTGATGTAATATACAGTGAAAAAAGAGCAAGATTTGGTGATGTAATATACAGTGAAAAAAGAGCAAGATTTGGTGATGTAATATACAGTGAAAAAAGAGCAAGATTTGGTGATGTAATATACAGTGAAAAAAAGCAATAAAAGGAGATTTCATTTGGTGAATGATATTTCTTGAAGTTATGAAGATGTGATTTTGTTGAGTAATATATTATAAACTTAGAGAAAATCTCATTTGGTGAGTTTCAGTGTGTTATATAATGTAAAGTTTTATATACAATTAAAATGAAGATCTCTATATCAAACAAATGAAAAATAAATATGTTAATGTGTTCATTCATTTAATGCAAATTGCAAGGGTTAATGTGCTCATTCATTGAATGCAAATTGCAAGGGTTAATGAGTGAAAAAAGTACATTAAAGTTATGCTTCAAAATGTACAAGTAACATGCATTTCAGGATCTAGATTCTGAATTGTTTGAAAACTGTCATACAAAATGTGACATTTGTAGAAATATTATGATTAGTTTCCTGAAATGTCATCTCTCAAATGTTCATATCAGCTTAGAATATCATGAAGTAGATTTTACTGCTAAGACTAGCACTGGAAAACAAACCCTTCAAGACAACATAGTTTGTTTGGAGAGACAGTATTAGACTGCCTATGAAGGGACTAGACTGATATCAGAATAGAACACAGCTGATCTCACTGGATAATATAATAATATTCAAACTATGGTAAAAATAGCATGAACATTGAAAATATAATATATTATCAAGTGGTCATTCACATCCAAAATGTCAATAAAGATTATTAGAGAGGGTTAGCTACATCCAAGATGACAACTAAGATTATTCTAAAGATTAGTTAAAACTGAAGATGTCAACAGAGATTATTATAAAGCAGTCATTCATATCTAAAATGTCAACTAAGATTATCATAGCAGGCTAGCTTCAACCAAGATGACAACTAAGATTATTATAAAGATTAGTTAAAACTGAAGATGTCAACAGAGATTATTATAAAGCAGTCATTCATATTTAAAATGTCAACTAAGATTATCATAGCAGGCTAGCTTCAACCAAGATGACAACTAAGATTATTCTAAAGATTAGTTAAAACTGAAGATGTCAACAGAGATTATTATAAAGCAGTCATTCATATCTAAAATGTCAACTAAGATTATCATAGCAGGCTAGCTTCAACCAAGATGACAACTAAGATTATTACAAAGATTAGTTACACTGAATATGTCAAAAAGATTAGCTTGACCCACGATGTAAAAGAGATTATCATAGATTATATACTTAGTTGCATTAAGATGTACTATTTGCTCTAATTACTATTAATGCTACAGGATTAAATTGAGACCTACTATATTTGGATATACCTGCTGTAACTCATCTTGAGATTAATTAATGAACATCTGACCCAATATATATTTGAATATATGATATATCACCATTTCACTGGATGAAAATCTGACCCAATATATATTTGAATATATGATATATCACCATTTCACTGGATGAAAATCTGACCCAATATATATTTGAATATATGATATATCTCCATTTCACTGGATGAAAATTTGAACTAATATACTGGAATATATGAGCTATATCTCCACTTTAGGAGATTACATTGGGAACCTAAATAATTGAATATACATGTTGCAACTCAAATTAATCCCTTAGCTGGGGAGCTTTTATTAAGGATACAATGAAAAGACACTGCCATTTTGCGGATATCCTCTTCTTAGCTTCCAATGGAAAAAAATATGTTTGGAAGCTTAAAATAAAGCATCCAGCCAAATTGTTTCCCCGGGAAATTAAGAAGATCTTAGCAAAATGGCGGCAACCCCCTCATCGTATCCTTAAGAATACATCCGCAGCTAAGGGGTTAAGTTCATATGTAGTAAATTTGAATATTTAAGATATATTTCAACATTATGGGATTAAATTAAAACCTAATGTATTTCATACATATTATAAACCATCATGAGTCATAACTTATCTTAATGTTACTGGATTACATTCACGTCTAGTATAATGAAATATGTGCAGTAACCGGTTATGATAAAAAGGCATGCAACAAGAAGTCAAAAGATACAATAAAAATATTTTACATAGACGAAACATTCTTTTCATCTAACTATTAATAGATCTTTTAAATTAATTTAACCAGTGTTTAAAAAAAATTAATTGTCAAAGCATTTTATAGTTCAATTTAATACTTATTTTTTTTTTACTTAGCTGTCAATGAATGACAATGTCACACTTTAATATAAATGAATACTTCAAAAACTTTTGTATTAAAGCATGTTACACTTTGCTTTAAATTAATACTTCTTAAAAATCAGCTGTCAATATATGTTAATTTAAAGTATAGGTTCCCAAATGTATTCAGGCTACCACCCACTTTACTTTGCAAGACATAAATGTTGTACTCACCTCCACAATTATAATAGTTTACACATTCAAGTCGTTTTATTTTTTTGACGAAAATATCAAATAATGATACATTACTGCTTATGCCATTAAATTATTGAAAAAGTAGTGGCCAATATGTACCTCATCTTGAACACAATTATTGCTATACTGATTTTCATGAAACACAGCCCATATGTAAAGGTTATAAAAAATATGCTTGAATAACTTTATGCAGTTTCATACAATGGTTTAAAAATGAAAATTAGGAATATATATATATTAAGACATTACATTAGTTAGAAATCTTATTGTAATAATTAAAACACTGTAAAATATACTACAAAATTGTTTATTTCGAACATAAAGTAAAAATACAAAGCAAAAATAAGAAATTAATAATGTGCCTGATGCATTTTAAAAGTAGTTAATATCGGGTTCAACTTGCGTGAAAAAACGGTCATAAATCGCCATGCTCAGTTATATGCAATCTGTTTCTTTTCTTAGAGAGTAAATTTACTACAGCACTAAGCCCATACTCAGCCAAATAAGATGGAAATGCAATTAATCATTTCTACACATCCTGAAAGCCCTGCAATTGCTTCAGAACCCAGTATTGCCCCCCCTCTAACCCCCCGAAGCTACCACCCAATTTCCCACTTTGGGAACCTATGATTTAAAATAGCACTTTAAAAATTATTAGTTGTAAAAAATCAGTACACTTAATATTGAAATTAATGCTTTCTACAAATTATTTGTCAAGACATGTTATATTTAATTGACATTGACACCTTTTAATTAGTTTTCAAAGCCTGTTGTACTTTTATTTACATACACTTTATTTAGTTATCAATGCATGTTAGTTCTTTGATTTAAAATAACACTTTTCTAATTAGCAGTGACTGGCTGATTAATTTTATAAACATTGGCTGTCACACATCAATGTTGTTGTAGAGATAACCAAGATTCATATCAACCATCGTTAGAAAATACAAGATTCTGCATAGAAATTTATAAAATTAAAAAAACATCTGAAAACGTCCATCACCATTGTAGCCATGGTTACTGACAGGCTGTTTACCTTTATCAGTTGTTCCCTATTACTCAGCAAAGATTTCATTTTGTTAACCTGAAAGTGCAATCACCAATTAAATTGTAGATACAAACAAAAGCACACACTTTACCCCCAATAAACCACAAATATATCAAATGAATCATTAGTACTTTGCAGGAATTGCTACTGAAACTACAAAATGTGTTCCCAGCTTACTAGATTTCCGTAGAAAATGCATGTCACTTAGTTGCTAAAATGCACATAGTTTTTCAAATACCGTTTCTTTGCATGGCTTGTTTGCTTGACAATGAATTGAAGCAATTAATTTGCTGTGAATAATGGGATTTGGTGGTACATGTCTAACTTCTTACAAAATCCTAATGCTAATGTTAACCTTAATGCTAATACCAAACCTTGATTTGTGAATAAGATCTTGTTCCAATGGAATTAATTGAAAAATTTACATATTGAAGAAAACTACACATTTATCATAGTCAGGTCATCTAGGAAATTTCCACTTATAGAAGGGGAAATTCCGAATGTCTATTATGGAAGCCTGGAACACTTTTTGTGTTTTAATAATTATCTCCTGTAAAGTACTGAATAATTTAGTTTGAGTTTAGTTTTCTGAATTGATGTTGCTGCACACTAGACAATTCCTTAAGTGTTCATCTCTCCCAATGTGCAATAACAAGTCTTCATGTTGAGGGTTCCTGTAGATCGCTTGTTGAATGTACTGCTTAACTTTCCCCTAATCACCCCATTCTTCTCATGTTGGAGATAATTCTCAATTGTTTTAGCTCCAATATTTCTGTGCTCATTTTCAACAGCCAACTCCACCCCTAAACATTCCTTAATCACAAACTATGACATGCGTAGCAAATCACAATGCTGATATTCTTTGCTCCCTTTTCAGGTCCCATCAACACAGGAGAGCACAGTACTGTATCTTCTTTTAGTTTTGTATCCTCATTTTGAAATGAATAAACAAACAAGAGAGAGATAAAGAATGTGAATGTGGTAGATAATTAATATATCATTGTTATTGAAACATTAAACAGATGTGGGTGATTAGGTCAAAGGTCACAAACACTTTCTAAGAACTCCAAGGAATGCTTCTTTCACTGTCAGATTTTTATTTTTATGTTTGTATGTTATGTGCGTATCTTGAAAAAGGCCTATTGGTCCGAAACGTCAATTATGTCCTGTGTATTGTCATTTGTATGATTATATTCTGTGTTTTGTTTTGTTTCGTATACCATATTAATTCATGTAAACATCCATCAGTGATAGTGTGTTAGTCGTCATCAAGTAGAACTCCATTACTTGTCTTCCATGTGAGTATTATTTTCAAGAATTCCAAGGAAGATTTAAAAATAATTGAAGCATATATTGTAGAGTGGACAGTGAGCCCGCATCATAAATCCAGCTTAGTTTAATTAGCTTGTCATTTCATGTCCACATTGTATTGATGATACAACTGGATGTATTAGAGGTGCACACAAATTCAACAATAGTTGGGTGAGTAGTAATATTTTAAGCTGGATAAGCTTCAACAATAGTTGGTTGAATAGCAATATTTTATGCTAGGTAAGCTTCAACAATAGTTGGCTGAATAACAATATCTTAGGTTGGATATGCTTTAACAATAGTTGGCTGAATAACAATATCTAAGGCTGGATATGCTTCAATTATTATTATTATTATATAAGCACTGCATACCACAGAGATTTGGAGTCTTCCAGGTATGAAAGAAAGCTCTGGAGGAAGAACACATTGTACAAAAGAAGCAGAACAAAATTGTTTGTATTTCCTGAGGAGTAAAGCAAATAAACAAACAAATCTACAACAGTAAAACCCAAATATGGAACATTCTGCTTGGAGAAAAATTGCTGAATTGTACAATTAGTTGTACCAAACAATAACACTAGGTCAAAGGATATGAGCCTATAGACCACTGAATCAGCATTCAACCAACCAACCATAAATAACACAGACAGTTACTGAAGACTATGTTATGCAATACTGATATTTACTCAAACTACAGATGTCTACTAAAATATACAACAATCTAAACAGTAATACTAGTGTGTAATATATATATATATATATATATAATGTTGATGTATTGTATATATATTTTTATATATAAAACACATGTAATAATCATAAAAGAATTGTGCTGAATATTAAATTCACTATTAGTAACAAAAATTAAAGTGAGCAGAGACTAGTAAAAAAATGTGCACCATATGGTCCTATTCTGCAAAACCGCTATTTAGTTGTTTTTTTAAAAACTAAAATAATTCTGAGGGAAAATTTGAGCAATACACTTTGTAATATTATAAATGGGGAATTATTTCTTAAGGTAAAATTTTTGCAAGGTAGCAAAAAAAGTGGTTTTCTATTCTAGTCTTGTCAATTTCGGAACTTTCAAGGCCTCCTTGCATGTGCAATACGTACAAGGGATCTCTAAGATAATCCTCCATCTCTCACAGGAATAGATATTTTACCTCACTTTCATAGAGAGGGATAGCTTTATAACTTAAAACATATTTTTTATCAATTGTTTGACTGATAACTCAGACCTTCTGGTAAGAGGTCAAGTGCTGAACTTCAGCACATGGGCAACACCTCCTCACTCAGCTAGTTTAAGAACCTGATGGTCTATTGTACAGTTTTTAGAAGGTTTATTTTGTTCTTGAATATTGATCACTGTGGTTTGTTGTTCTTGACTGCAGTATGATTTATATAATTTGTGCTTGTATTATTTTTCTTCTGTGTTCACTCCTAAACTCCTAGTTAGCAGGACGTAGTCCTAGTTAGCAGGAAGTAGACCTAGTTACCAGAAAGTAGTCCTAGTTAGCAGGAAGTAGTCCTAGTTAGCAGAAAGTAGTCCTAGTTAACAGGTAGTAGTCCTAGTTAGCAGAAAGTAGTCCTAGTTAGCAGGAAGTAGTCCTAGTTAGCAGGTAGTAGTCCTAGTTAGCAGGTAGTAGTCCTAGTTAGCAGGTAGTAGTCCTAGTTAGCAGGAAGTAGTCCTAGTTAGCAGGTAGTAGTCCTAGTTAGCAGGAAGTAGTCCTAGTTAGCAGGAAGTAGTCCTAGTTAGCAGGTAGTAGTCCTAGTTAGCAGGACGTAGTCCTAGTTAGCAGGACGTAGTCCTAGTTAGCAGGTAGTAATCCTGAGAATGAATTGTATTGTATTATGGTTTCAATCTTGGCTGCAATCTCTATGCCTTTCTTACTCTTCTTTTTTCTTCTGTGTTCATTCTCAAACTCCTGCAGATTACATGATGTAGTCCGGAGAACAGAATGTGCTGTCTTGGTTTACAGAATTGCTGCAATATCTGTGCCTTTCATGGCCTTTGGTCACTTTGATTCTATATGGAATGGGACAGCCAACTCCACCCTATAACCTCCTTAGTCTCCTCTTAGGACATGCAATGAAAGTTAATAGTGATGCTATTCTTTGCTCCCCTCTCGGGCCCCGGCAACACATGGGCGGTCAAAGATTTACAGGCTGACACATCTAACTTCATCATGGCTATTAGCCCAAAGCCTATTAAGTCATCTTTTATGACATGCATGACAGGCCACAGTGTTGCTATTCTTTACTTCCTTTCGGGCCCTGGCAACACACAGCTGTGCTTGTATTCAGAATGGAATTTTTAAAATCAATGTATTTAACCACTAGTGGAGTAGCTATCTTTTGTTAGTTGATAGATCATCCACACATTCTCGGATCAACACCTCAAGGTATCCTCCAGCATGTTACAACTGACCATACCTACTATGTGTTCAGTCTCCTCTGATTACCTGCATAATGTTCTTGATTAACCAAGTCTCCCTTGATGGAATATTCCTGTAGTCTTCTCAGGGTTGCAGATTCACAAGCATGTTACATCAGTCTCTCATCCTATCTTCCTAAGAGCATTCAGACCATCATCACAGTATGTTGCTTGTCAGGTTCCCATGACTGCCATATCACCAAGCCTGTCTGTGTGTTCATTTCCTCAGACACCAGCATGTCTCAGCACAAATATGACATTGATTCTAGTCAGATTAGGCTGTTTCACCAACACTAACCACCATCTGAGTGCCTTATATGCCCTGCATGTGCTATATTTAGTACAGCTCTTGGATGAATAATAACTATAAGAGATAACTTTCTATTTTTATAATTTCACAAACTATTTTCACAATAAATGTGTATGCAAGGTTCAATGTCAGGATCATCAAAGATGGGTAGAAGGAAGGTAAGTATTTTAGCAGGAGGCAACATCTAGAAGGAAGGTAAGTATTTTAGCAGGAGGCAACATTATTCCAAAATGTTCATTTAAAAAAAAACTTGACAATATGTATTATATAAATTGCACTAGCAACCCATTCTCCTGTAAATAGAACAGCTCAACTGACATAGAACTATTTCAACAAGAAATAAGAATGATGGTTATACATACAGGAAATCAACATATGTTGTTTTGTTCTGAAAGTGTTTATATGTTTTGACATTTAAAATATACAAGAGTTTGTCATTATCTCTTAGATAATAGATAGGACTGTTGTAAAACTGATCTGGCAAAAAAAAAAAAGGAAAAAAAAAAAGGAATGAAGCTTTGTGAATCACTGTCAGCACATAGAAAAACACACACAAATTGATGTATCAACCAAAAGGCCTTTATCAAGAACACAACATAGCACATGATATGTGGAGAATGGAAGTGTGTATGATCACATTACAATACTAAATGAAAACATAAATGCTGGAAGATGAATAATAATTTATATTTCAGTGTTAAATGTATTAATAATCACCTCCTAATATTTGTGTTTTAATTTAGTATTATGATGTGATAATAGAATAGGCCTTTCTTTACTCACTGTGTGCTATGCTGTGTTCTTGATAAAGGCCTTTTGGTCAAAATATTGATTTGCGTATGCTTTTCTGTGTGCTTCCAGTGATTCACAAAACTGAATAACCCTGTGTTTCTCTTATGAGACCATATATTGTGAATTGATAAATTTTGTCTTTAACAGAACAGAAATATTCCAATTTACTACACACTAATTTGATTTTTACACATCTTTCTGTGCAGAACAGTGCTTTCACAGTTTTCTGCTAATAATTATCTAGTGGTCTTCATGCACTAGTAAGCTCAATGTTCTAAAAATACTATAACAATACACGGAGTCAATAAAACATTGCTGCAGTTTGTTACCTCAATATGTTCTTTGTCAGTTCTGTCTCTTAGATCTTGGACATTTCTTTCTAAGTTGGAACGCTGAAACATGCAAGATGACTATTAAAACGTTTACATGTTCTTATCCAATGTTGTGCTTACAAGAACTGTTATGCCAATCAGTAGTCAATCAGTGTTATTTAATCTGTGAGGTGTATCGGAAAATAACATCACAAGACACAAATTTACATCAGTATTGCCATAGGGTGCTGCCGGAGGCATTATAGGGGGAAGCAAATAATGGTAACATTGTGACCTGTCATGCATCTTGTAAGCGGCGATTAAGGAGGTGATGGAGTGATACTGGGTAACCTATCCCATAGAGGGTCAAAGTGACCCAGCAGCCATGCTGAAGATGAAAGTGTCAGGTCGAATGAAGCAGATATTAGTCAAGCTGTAAACCATGACAACTTGCTCTGTGCTCTGGACTACATTCTGCAATCTGCAGCAGTTTGAGTACAAACAAAGAAGAACACACAAAATTTGCTAGATTCACATAAAACTCCTATTTAAGACTTTTAAAAATATGAAAACAAAATTTAAATATCAATCAATCAAGTGCCATGCCGAGTGGCTTAGGTGGTCATGTCTCTCATCATCCAGAAATTTTCCTTTTTATCTTATTCTGCCTCTTCTCCCCTTGATCTTTCTTCTGGTTACTAAATGTTCAAGTTTTGCTTTTCTCATCACATGCCCTTAAAATCTTGACTGTCTGCTTCTAATTTTTGCTACAATTTGTCTTTTTACTCCAGCATCTCTAAGGACTTACACAATAGCTTTCTTGGCTGTCTACTTTTCATTATATGCAAAGAGAAAAAAAGAAAAGACAAAAAATGAAGACATTAAACAATTGTCAGTTGTTATCACTCTATAGGAAAACAATAAATATGAGCATACCTTGGCTACTGAATAAAACAGTGAAATACACAACTGCTGCCTTTGAAATGAGATGTCCAAAAAAAAGAGACAAATCACCAATATCAGAAAACAATACATGCTGGAAATGTGACAACACAAAGTAAATGTGGGTGATGGCAATGGAAGCAATCCTTCAGCTATGAGCAAGTAGCTCTTGACAGCCATAGTCTTTCTACTAATAACAGCATAGGCTGAGTAACTGTGGTGACATAAGGTTTTCTGTCTCAAAGGGATGGTTGTGTTAGGGATGTTTATGGATGAATGTTCAGTCCCCAAAGGAAGACATTTCTGTGGCAATATCCCAGGATCATTACATCCTGCCAGGAGCGCAGCATGTAGATCTTGGCCAACTTGTTCATCATTCTTCCATCAAATCTACTAACCCATCTGCAATGATGGCACTCCTAACATTCCCCAACACTTGGGTGTTTGCCACATAAGAACACAGGTGCAATGTTCACTGGCCTGCATATCTCCCTCATCCATGGGGGATCATTTGACAGAAGACAAAAAACAGAAATTGAGGTACGACAAGCAATGACAATGATTTTTTCACAGATAACAGGTAGTCAGCCCATCCCCCAACTTTCCATAGTTGCCTACTACAACATGCCTGGAAAGGAAACAGTGGTCCTATTCTTTGCTCCCTGGCTACAAGTTCAAGCCCCAGTTGCTATACAGGCAAACAAACGTGGGTATAAATGGAAATATGTTGAAATGTCATGAATAATAAGCACGATTTACAAACAATTAAATACACAGACAGTCAACATTTTAACTAGGAAGCCTTATAAGAACAAACAGCAAAATAAGAAACCCCCATGAACAGCAAATAATGAATCGGGAAATATTAGAAACATTGAAAATGGAAAAGAAGTTGGCTTCTAAACAAAAATAACTGAGGTATTTTTGGTTATGTAAAGAGATTTAACTCTATAGATAAATTAGTAATGGAAGGCTTGGTTGTAGGAACAGTATAGATAAATTAGTAATGGAAGGCATGGTTGTAGGAACAGTATAGATAAATTAGTAATGGAAGGCATGGTTGTAGGAAACAAGGAAAGGACTTCCCAAGAAAAGGATGATGAGGAAGAGACATCTCAGAATATTGAATATATTCGAAACTGCAGCAGATACTTAAACATCCATCAATCTGCATGGCTACAAAATGACAATTGATAAACAGTATTTTTATATGAACTCTGTGCTATCAATGTCAAACATGGCCCTTGACAAAGACTATTAGCAAAAAAGATAACAGTTTGCGAAAAGAGATGTTTGAGGAAAGCTATAAATGTCATGAGAAGAGACCGCCAGAAAAATTAAGATATCAGGAAAGAAGTAAAGACTATCTCAAGTCAAGACTACATCGAGAGGCAGCAAACCAGATAGTTTGGTCACGTCATGAGGATGAAACCTGTGCAATCAGCCCTTCGTGCATACATCAGCAGAAGACCAGGCTTCAAGGCACTAGGAAGACCAAGAACTAGATGGGCAGAGACAATCAAAGAAACATTAGACACTGACTTACCATAGTCAATGTAACTCAAATGGCCAAAGACAAAAAACTTTCTAAAAAATGGCCAAAGACAAAAAAAAAGACTTTCTTACAATAGTGAGGAGTTTAAAGTATCCAGAAATAAGACTGCAGTCTAGAAAGAAGATATCACCTGAATATATATTTATATATCTTACCTTATCATCCAACTCGTCCAACCGTCGTTGGGCCTCCTTCTTCTGTGACTCTAGCTGAGCCAGGGTTCCAGTTAAAGAATCCAGCTCTTTTTGTAAAACCTGAACTTCACTTTGCCTGATCTTAATATCAGCTTCTTGTTGTGATTTATTAATCTCTAGTTGTAGTTTTTCTCTGTGAAATGATACATGTACTCAATCAACAAGAGCTACACAGGTAAGAACACAGAAACACACCATTATAGAAGTACAATCTCCCAAATATAATCTACAAAATAAGTGTATTTCTTTTAAGAGTTCATTCTCAAACTCCCACTGCATCTCTCTTTTCTTGTAGCTGGACAATGGTTTACTAGATTATAAGAATGATGTAGTCAAGAAAACAGAGATGTATTGTGCTGCCAATGGTCTGACACCTCTGACTTCAGTGGAGAAATAAGTGCATAAAACAGTTCAGCAATCACAGAAAAAATAGTTAATTCTTGTGCATTCCTACTCAAACTTCTGCAGATTAGAAGGATGTAGAAGCAATGTTTTCTATCATAGTTTATACAACCTGAATGTTTTATATCATAGTTTATACAGTCTAAATGTTTTGTATCAATGTTTATACATCCTGAATGTTTTGTATCATAGTTTATACATCCTGAATGTTTTGTATCAATGTTTATACAGCCTGAATGTTTTTTATCATAGCTTATATAGCCTGAATGTTTTGTACCATAGTTCATATAGCTTGAATGCATCATTAGGCCTGATACATTCAACTTCAGCATGACATCTTGGTTTCTATGAGACTCTATGGGATGAGACTGCTAACTCCATCACTATCCTCCTTAGTTGCCTCAGACGATATGTAGGACTGTGTTACTATTCTTTGCTACGGGTGAAGAGTTATTCAAGAAGTAATTGTCACAGATGACAGGAATTTAACCAGGTCCGTTCTAGCAGCACTGAATTGCCTTGCAACTCAAGTAAAGAATGTGAGACAGTACCGCTAAAATGGACCTGGTTCACACCTGATGAAAATCAGTATAGCAATAATTGTGTTCAAGATGAGGTACATATTGGCCACTACTTTTTCAATAATTTAATGGCATAAGCAGTAATGTATCATTATTTGATATTTTCGTCAAAAAAATAAAACGACTTGAATGTGTAAACTATTATAATTGTGGAGGTGAGTACAACATTTATGTCTTGCAAAGTAAAGTGGGTGGTGGCCTGAATACATTTGGGAACCTATACTTTAAATTAACATATATTGACAGCTGATTTTTAAGAAGTATTAATTTAAAGCAAAGTGTAACATGCTTTAATACAAAAGTTTTTGAAGTATTCATTTATATTAAAGTGTGACATTGTCATTCATTGACAGCTAAGTAAAAAAAAAATAAGTATTAAATTGAACTATAAAATGCTTTGACAATTAAATTTGTTTTAAAAACTGGTTAAATTAATTTAAAAGATCTATTAATAGTTAGATGAAAAGAATGTTTCGTCTATGTAAAATGGACCTGTTTGAGAATACCATGGACTGCCAGAAAAACTAATGTAGAGGTATTGAAAGAGTCAAATGCGAAACAGACCTTAATCAACAATATAAAAAAGGCAATCTTCTTTTTTTTACCACTTCATGAAACAGGCAGGTTTAGAGAACATAGTCACAACAGGCAAAATTGAAGGCAACAGAGACAGAGGGCGACAACGTGAGAAAATATTAGACAGTTTGACAACCTGGCACGGCAAGGAAAGAACAACGACTTTGGTACATAATACTGTGGACAGAGAGCTGTGGAGAGCCATGACTGCCTATGCCAGCCGGCATGGCACCTGATGATGATGATGATGTTTGTGTTCCTGAGGAAACTTCAATACTGGTATGGGATGTTCATTATTGTAATAGTCCTTGTCTCGATTGGCCTGTTCTCAGTGACTTGAGCACACAGGTTGAATGTCTTGATGAGATCACAATTTTTGAGGGGATTTGGTTGGTCAAGTACAGAAAACCTGTTTACTTGAGTTGCAAACAATTTGGTGCTGCTAGAACGGACTTGGTTCAATTCCTGTCATCTGTCAGAATTATTTTCATTTATCCTCATGCTTCCTACTTGAATTTACTTGTTCAAGAAGTAAACATGTCAGTATTTGTAAACATTAAGACACAGTATCTACAAAGTGACAAACTCTAGCAAAAAGTATAGGCAGACAACCAAGATTCTTAGGGTGAGAAGAGTAAAGCCCATTTAGTAACCACTGGAAAGACAAGAAGAAACAGTACATTTAGTAACCACTGGAAAGATCAAGAAAAAAATAGTAAATTTAGTAACCACTGGAAAGATCAAGAAGAGCAAAGTACATTTAGTAACCACTGGAAAGATGAAAGGGCATACAATATGTGTGAGAATATGTGTGTAGAACTAAAACAATAGAACACAATAAACTATATAAAAAAGGACAGGAATTCAAAACTACATGGTAACATACCTGCTCATAAAACATGAGGATAATGATACAACTTCCAAAGAAATATATCAATCACAAGTCATATGACTGAAAAATACTAAAATAATACAACAAAATAATATGACTAAAATCTTATCAAAACTATAAAGTACAAAAAAACATAATCACACAGTAGGTTTAAAAAAACTGGGCAGAGAAGGCAACAAATTACTGGAATGTTATAGATGCCTACTTGTATTATAAAAGGTCCACAACTGATTAACAGAACCAACCAATGAATAGATAAAAGATCCAATGAAAACTGCTAGATTGTGTCTAGCATAAATGACACAATGGTGGGTACGTGGGTTTAATTTAATACTGTAAAGGGAGCATTTTAAAAAGGCAATCTATTTTCAAAAATGTTTTCTTCGCCAGCCACAACATTGACTATTTTTTAAAAAAGATGTTTTTAAACTAATATATCTTTTTCAGTATTTGTTTTTATTTTTATATCTACGTTCAGTGATCACTGCTCGAAACGTCAACCGTTTTCACCCTTATTTATTTTATTATAATTGCTTTTATCCATCTTTTTATTAGTAGTGGTAAGTATTTGTAAACACATATTTACATATCCATGATTATCACAATCTATTTGCAAGCAGAAAGTTACAGAATACATTTACATATCTACAAAATCTATTTATATGCAAATTTGGGTTACTGCTCATTATTAATTTAAAGAAAAAATATTTTAGTGGTAGAGACAGGCACTACCAGATACATTTTATTCACTAGTTATTCTTCTATCAGAGATTTGAACCCCATTCCTCTGTGCTTTGCAGATAGATATTATTCACTTGTTATTCTCATATCAGGGATTTGAACCCAATTCCTCTGTGCTTTGCCAATACCAGATATAATTTATTCACTTGTTATATTTCTATCAGGGATTTGAGCCCATTCTCCTGTGTTCTGCCAATACTAGATACACATCTTATTTTCACTTATTATTCTTCTATCAGAGATTTGAGCCCCATTTGCCTGTGTGCTGCCAAGTCTTAAAGGCAACAATGAATATGCAACACTTTGGTTAAAGAGTATGAGGAGGTCATAGTCTGCTGGTTCAGCAAACCATATCAACACCATAACCTATTGAAAAGACTAAAGAAGCTTGAGGGGGGAGTTGGCAGTCCCATCCCACAGATCAAAGTGACAAAAGAGCCACGCTGAAGTCAAATGTGACAGGCAGATAGGGACTAATATCACAGCCAAGTTATAAACCATGACACAAAGCATTACATTCTCTGGACTACATCCTGTCAACTAGTAGGAGTTTGAGAACACAGTAGAAGAACCCTCACTGTATTTAGTTAACTAATTCTTGATTTGGAACCAGTATCACGACATCTGGGACATTCTCACAAGTGCTCAGCACATCAGAACCTCATGAGTATATATAATCAGTTTCCCAATCAGTTGTTGGTTGTGGAATCTTTGGATCCTTCCACAAAAGTCCTGCTTCCTTCAATTTTGCCTGGCCACTCCAATTTTTTTAATTATTCTCTGAAAATGTACATGATCTCTTTCAGTTCATCTTCATCATTCTGAAATGTATCGAATCTACAACTGTCCTAATTAACTCAGCACTGTCACTTCTCATCACTATAACATTTCCTCCCAACGCTTCAGTTCTTTCATTGCCTCTGACTCCAGCATGACCTGGACAGTAGATCTATATAATACTTTGCACTTGATCCTACAGGATGACATACTCCTTTCCCATCATACACCTTTCTATCTTATGCATCTTATAACTGAAGTCTGATACAGAATTATTGTTTGTGCTGGTGACTGTGTTAAACCTAATCACAAGTATTATCACAGACTCTATTTCCATTCCCTATGTAATTGTGGAATAGGCAGTAGATTTCTCCACCACTTTTCTGCCATTTTGATAAGTGATGAAATTCCATCCACATCTGTTTATCTCTCTTGCAACCAAGTCATCTGTGTAAATAATTGTGTCTTGTTGCTTTGACAATAGTACTTAAATAGAAAACAAGTTTTGTCTGAGTTTCACGATGACTAACAGACTATGGGTATTGGTACAAAAACATTCAAAAAACAGTATACACGACATTTTCAACGTTTCAACATTGAGGTCTTTTTCATGAAAATATGAAACACACAGTAAAGAAACAATAAAAACCAATGAAAAAAGTAAAAACAATGCCATTATCACAGAAGAAAAAGATGGCAGACATTGAACAGCACAGACATCCAAGGTGACAATGAAATATGTTCACACAAGTGTTGTCATAGGGGCATGTTTAAAAAAAAAAAAAGAAACAGGAAATGAAAAAAACTATACCTGAAACTACACCTATCTTTTATCTCTTGTTGCTTCACGTACTACTGGATGAGTTCTTATATTATCCTTTCTGCGCTGGTGGCTGCCCAATAGTGACACTCTCTGCTCAGCTGTATCACAATGTATGTTATGATTTTCCTTCCTAGTCTGCACTACCCATTCCCTGCCTCTTCTTCCAGCTGACACACTCGGAGAAGGGTATCTTGTGCATCAGCTATACAAGATCTTCCTTGTTAATTGCACATTTTTTTGGTCTCTGGAGGGCCCATTTGCTATCCATTAAAGACTCCATGTGTCAATGTATACATAAAATTATAATGATTAAAACTATAATTAAACTACACGGCTATTAATAAAATAGAAATAATAATCTGCAGAAATTAAATCACTCACTTTTTTATATCTTCAATCTCTTTACTAATTTGATCTAACTCTTTGATTGCTGAAAAATCTGCCACATGACTGTATGGACCTGAATTTGTACCATTCTGAAACAATGTTTGAAATATTTATATTTAATGGATACCACAAAGACAATTTCACAGCAAAGATCTAGGGACTGAAATATGGGAAGATGTCTCTACTCCAGGGAGAGAAATCTGATGCCTATGGCACTGTCTATTCTCAAAGATATTTACTTTCTTTCTCCTTTCATTGATTACATACCAACTGTTGATCATGTTAAGACTTACTTTCTCACTGTGGTTCTACTTTTCTTCTCTTCATTTACTTTCAGACTTCCATGCTGATGACTGATAAAGGAAGCAGTCAACCCCAGGCACCGAGCAGTGTCTTCAAGTTTTTTATGAAAGGAGACAGGACATAGAGATCCTAATCTTAAGTCACTTGAACTAGGGCTATTCGCTAAGTTTCGCTATAGATATTTTTTCAGGAAAACTGAAATATGTATGGAAATGGTATTAACCTAATGCACACAAGGTTTATGTGCTAATGTCTGTACCAAAAGAAAAGTCGCTAACATCTTGCATGCACTGTGTAAAATCCTATACATGAAGGTGACCTAGTAGTGCTCATCAAATTTTTTTTAATGGATATTAATATTTAACATGTATTGATTTCTGCTTTTGTCTTGGAAAAGCTGGTTCTGAAATTTTTGAAATGATGAAATCAGATTTAGAGAACCCTGTCTAAGCTGATCTAAAACATTTGAGTGGTATTTCTACATGAAAAGTGAATGCAGATATTTTTGATCCAAGGTCAAAACCATGTTGATTGCATTCTTTGATATTGATGGGCTGGTTCATCATGAATACGCCCCCAGAGGATAGAGTATCAATACTAAATTCTACAAAATAGTCCTGAATTGCCATCACAATGTTATGCACAGACATCACAAACATCATGAGCAGGAATATATTTTTGATAAAACATATTTCATTGCTCCCATAACCTCTATACCCACCCAATCTTGTTCTGTGTGGCTTTTTTCTTGTTCCCGCAACTTAAGAGAACAATTAAGGTTGCTGATTTGATGGCACTAAGGAGATTCAAGTCAACATGATGAGGTAAATTAACTCTAGCTCACATGCACGAATACTGTCATTGCTGTAGAGATTCTCAACTGCTGCCAGGTAGTCATGATAGTCTCGGAGATGAGCAGTTTTCATGATTTGAATCAAAATTCCTGAATTTCAGTAGAGCTTTGATGGAGTTTTACTTTTGTATCAGTTTATCTAGAAAAATTATGTTCTTCATTCTATAATGTTAATATGGTTCCTTATCCAATACTGTTTCCTACGGCAAAGATTTTTTCAACTTCATCAACATTGCTGAAGATAGAAATCACTGGAGGGCTCTGTGTGATGCATTCAATATAGTCCCTCTTCGACCCAATGGGTTATGGATTGATGAATGCTGCATTGTTTTGCTTCAATTTTTTCAAAAGAGCGGTCAATTTTCAAATCTTTCTCAGCAGTGACAAACCATTCATAACACAATCATCTATCTTTCTGTGTTTCTCAGTTACAAGGAAAAGCATAGGAATGCTTTCTCTCTATGGACGACTTCAAGGCAAGGTGCTTTGTTAAAGGGTTACCTCTATGTGACTTACAGCTTATAAAGACTTGCTGCCCCCATCCTTAGAAATATGTATCATTAGGAGGATGAATGTTATCTGTTGCTATAGCACATTTGCAAGTGCTATTTTCATAAATAAAACTGTGGTAGAGCGAATTTACGTACTCCAGACTACATCTTGCGGGAAATCTAGTGGGACCATCCTACTACAAGAGAAATCCAATGGACGATTGAAAATGAACACCCAAACAAACAAAAAAAGAAGGTTGTAACATTGTAATAAACCACACAAAGATGTCACATTAAGCTTGATTCTCTGTGTTAAAGACATAAATCTTAAGTGATGCACACACATAAAATTTATCATACCCGAACTCCAAAAGCC
Organism: Meghimatium bilineatum; assembly: GCA_034231615.1. NCBI lineage: Eukaryota > Metazoa > Mollusca > Gastropoda > Stylommatophora > Philomycidae > Meghimatium > Meghimatium bilineatum. Next base: position 52,528,012 of record CM067316.1, read on the forward strand.
CCTGGATCTGAAACAGACCTTAAAGACGGAGGCATCATTTCTGGTGTAAGCTGTGTTGGAGGGTCTATACCTTTAAGCTTCTGCTGGATGAGATGCATAGCAAGAGCAAATTGTTCTGCTGTAAGTTTTCCCACTGATTGGCTGTCACAAAGTCCCCTATTCAAGAGAGAATAACAGTTCAGTAATGTGTACAACACGTAAGACGAGAAGATTCAAACAGAAAAATCAAATCAAATCTTAACAGTCACATGTTCTTGAGCCGTACACATAACACTGGAAGCATAGGTTTAACATTGATGGTGTTGGTTTCTGAATGTGCAAGATCATATATATGTGTTGCATGTTAATCTGCACAGATATTGGTATTTAATCTTGTGCTTATTGTAAGTTATAAAGTCAAATAGCATTTCTTTCTTTCTGCTTTATCCCTTTGTGTATTGCAGCATCAGTAGAAGTTTATGCAGAAAACCTTTCATGTGTGCTTCCTATATGTTTGTTTCTGTGACTCCTTTTATTTCTGTAATCTATTTTTGCATGATCAACCTCTGGCTTTTCATCCATTGTGTTTGTATAGTATTGCATTTTAGGGAATGTTCTCTGACAGTAGTATTGTGGTTTGTGAAAACAGCTTCATCTATTGTATTCTGATGTAATTTAAAACACAATGTTAGTCTCCTGATGTTTTTATTTATGATTTTGCCTCATTTCTATGTCAAAATTATATTTAAACACCACATTTCTGTCATAATGAGTTTTGTTTAATCTTTTGCTGTTTTTTAAGTATGTTGTTTAAAGTAAAAATTACTCGGTTCACCCAGCCCCAAGAAGTAGGGTACCAAGCCTCATGTCTGGGAAGATCAATGAATGGCACTATCGCTACTGAGCAAGTGCAAAAGCAACATTAGTCAGGCAGTTTTTGGTGGACTACTGACTAGGGTTATGGGAAATCAGTGTTACGACACTGGTTCATAACTCTGCTTACCTTTAAAAAAAAATTATTTTTTTTAAAATTACCTTTACTTTACCTTATATGTAACCCTGAAGTTCTTACAACAAATGAATTTTATGTGACCTGCATACTGTCTATTCACAATATGTTATGTTTCACATCATGCAATTACATTTTTATAATTTGCCTGTGTGGCAACCCTAGACTTAGTTCACGGTGCAAAGAATAATGCTGCTATCTTCATTCCAAGTATGTTGTAGGAGGTGATTAAGAAAAGTTGAAGGATAGACTGACAACCTGTCACCTGTGACAAAATCATTATTGACACTGCATATCACGTCTCAATTCACTTTTATTTTTTATTCTGTACATGATCCCCATGGATGACAAAGAGATGCAGGCCAACAGACATTGCACTTTTGTCCTTTTGTGACAGACTCCTTTGTGGTGGGGAATGCTAGATGTACTATTACTGCACAAGGGTCAATAGATCTGACAGAAGAATGATAAACTAGTTAGCCCAGAAGTAAATGCTATGCTCCTGGCAGGACATAATGATACTGGGATATTGCTGCACTTTGATGCCTTCCTTCAGAAACTAAACATGCATCAATAAATCTCTTTAACACAACATGCTTTTGTGACAAACCTTACACGAGTTTGTGTGTCACCTTCGTTGCTCATTTTAGGAGGACCTTCGCTTTTGTCAAAATGGTTATCAATAGAAGGTGGTACTGCTAGTAGAACATAATGGAAAATAATACTCATGTGGTAGACAGTTAATGAAGTCCTACTGAATGACAACTAAAACACTACACACTATCACTAACGGATGTAAATATGGTACATATAACAAAACAAAACACAGAATATAATCTACAAATGACAATACACAGGACAAAGTCGACGTTTCGGACCAATAGGCCTTTTTCAAGATACGGACATAACATACAAACAAAAAAACCACAAGTAGAAATGAATGCGTATCCGAGTGAAATGTGGTAGTAAGATAGATTCTGCCTCTACTGACTTCTATCTTACTACCACATTTCACTCGGATACGCATTCATTTCTACTTGTGGTTTTTTTATGTTTGTATGTTATGTCCGTATCTTGAAAAAGGCCTATTGGTCCGAAACGTCGACTTTGTCCTGTGTATTGTCATTTGTAGATTATATTCTGTTTTGTTTTGTTATATGTACCATATTTACATCCGTTAGTGATAGTGTGTAGTGTTTTAGTTGTCATTCAGTAGGACTTCATTACCTGTCTTCCACATGAATATTATTTTCAAAATGGCTATGGAGGCTATGGACTGTTGAAAGCTACCTGCTCACATCTAAAGGGCTTGCTTCATCATCATAATTTATATAGATTTAACATAACAATGAAAAGATAGCTTTTCTAACTAGTTCCAATATTTTTCATGACTTCTATTAAATCCACATGATTTTTAACTATACTGGGAAATTACAATTTTGCAAATCAGATGTTGGCTTTATTCTAGTCAAGATGTCAAAGTCAAGTAATTATCACACTTGAGAGAGGGGTGTGAGTAACCAAGGGGTTATCAGTATACAATATTCTCTATTGTGTATTGGGAGAGACTAAGAATCTATGGATTTGCCCAGAGTGTGCCAACATGATTCCAAAAACATTAGTGTACTACATAATTATCAACCTCTCAAAAAAAAAATATTTCTCACCAAATGTGAGCTAAAACTGTTGTGCGAAGACCACTTTGAGCCATGACATCTCTGATTTCTACGCCACTGACTAATCCATCGTGATCTGTATCCAACTGATTAAAAATCATATCAGAACTTGCTTTCTCTGCTGCTGTAACGACCCAAGGTAGCTGAGGCTAAAAGGAAATTTTAGAAAGTATCTTTAATAAGAAGTCATCACTAGAGTAGATGATATTGAGCAACCAACAACTTACAATGACCATAACCATGATATTTAAAATATGATGTATCGGAGAGAAAAAATGTGTATATCATATTTAACTTTTAGTATATGTTGACTAAAAAAAACTTGTAACACCTGCTTATGAAAGACTACTATAGAATTAAAACTTTTGAAACAAAAAAACCCTGCCAGAAATTCGAAAGCGACAAAATAAAAATAAGTCAGACAAATTTCCCTCATCTAAAGATTTTTTTCCTGTTAATACTGCAAAAGGTTTTCTTGAACCTGGATCAGAATTATCAGGTATATGCAAATTTACAAACACCAAACCTAATTGTTTTTTTGTAAGCCATGCACATTTTCACTTACGAAGGAGAAATATTATTAACACTAATCTGTATATACAAAAATGGCTCACTACCAACTTAAATGACCAGTTTTTATTTAATGTTTATTTCAAAATTGTAATCTGTCTTCTTACTCCAGTAAATCCTTGTGTGGGTGTAGACCTTCCCCAGGTTGATATACTGCTTACTGCTGTGGGGCCAGATATGGGCAACACAGGAACAGCACCTGGTAAATGAACGGCCATGTTTCCAAGTCCTGCCCCTTTCCGTTTTGAAGGGGGTATCAAGCCTGGTCGAAGAATGGTTGGTGTTTCCATTCCTTCACGTGCTTGGTAAACTAAATGCATAGCCTGCAATATAAAGTAGAACAACACATTAAGATGTAATTTTATTACTGTGTGTACTGAAAATAAAAGACATAATTGATGTTTTTGAGATGTGTATATATAGAAGAATAGGGAGAACTTTATGACCCACCAAGACAAGAGACGGGATGTTGGAGGTCCGCTGCAGCCAACCTTCGTTGCGGAGACGGCACTTCATGATGATGTTGCTATGTGATATATTCTTTCCAGAACGTAGTCTTCCGTATCAATTTTCTGAAATCCCAGTGGTCTCTGGCAAGTTGCCCTGCTTCCTCTAGCACAGCAGTTCTCAACCTGTGGGTCGTGACCCCTTTGGGGGTTGAAACACCCTTTCACAGAGGTTGCCAAAGACCTTCGGAAAACACATGAAGTAGTAACAAAAATAATTTGATGCTTGGGGGTCACCACAACATCAGATACTATATTAAAGGGTCGCAACATTAGATAAGTTGAGAACCACTGCTCTAACAATATGTGCATGCATTCCTGAATATCTCTAGTCCAACAACATCTTGGTCTGCCTCTACTGCCTTCTAGTAGGGGCTTCTTGATGATGATGTACTGGAAATGGGAACAATTGTGCAAAATGTTAGTGGTCTAAATTGTAAAGTAGATGTGTAATGATTTGCTTCTCTTAAACAATAATGATCAGAATATAGACAATGCTTACCACTGCAAACTCATCCCTGTCAAGGTATCCATCCTTATCAATGTCACTCATGTCCCAAATACGTCCTAGAATGTCTACAGGTAGCTTAGAGTTCATCAACACCTGCAACATGCAGCTTAAAATGTAATACTCAAAATTTCCAATTAATAATTATATCTAATAACATAGCATGAAAAAACAAAGAATTGTCAAGTGCATCAGCGTTACCAGATAGTTGAAAATATAAATACTTGCTATGTGGCCAGATGTTTAATAAAATTAATGAATTAATATGTAAAACATGTATCATTTTTCAAATTGGTAAAAGTAAACCAAATCTGTCAAAACATAAATTCCTTGGTCAGTGTCATTTAAAAATGGCCAAATTTGACCTACCCTATCATGACAAAAATGGCAACCCTGCACTGCAATATAATTTGTGGATATAAATAACAATGAGCCAAATTTTATTGACATAAAACAAATAAAGAAGTTTTCGAAAGATTAGAAATAAAAAGAGAAATAATAGGATAAGCAAAACAGAAGGGTTCTGAAGTGTCCAATAATGTTGCCACAAAAAATACTAGAAAAAATACAGAATGTAGTAAAAGATAAAATATTTATGAAATCCAATGCATTCAACTAGATGAAACGAATAGCAATACCAGTTGTGTGCACTAATCTAATACATTGCACAAATTTAATAGAAATTTAGAAAGTCATTTATATAATTTACTAATATAACTTGCAATATTCGATTATAGCCCAATTCATAACTTCAATCTTCATACCAACATTGTGTCATTAATATCAGATGTGGACACTAGCTGAAGAACAAGAGAGAAAGCTTACTATGTGTGAAATGAGATGTCTAAAAAAAAAAGCAGCAAACAGAACAAGAACGTAGACTGTGAGAAATGAAGCAATTTCATGAACTGTCAGAACAACACCTGTGGTCAAATATATGAAAAACAGCAGAGATGAAATGGTTCAGCTACTAAATGAGAATGAGCCCGTATTGGGCATACAACATGAGAGTGGAAACATCAAAAGTCAGAGGAAGACCAAAAAGGTGGATTGAAGGAGTTACCGAAGTTCTGAGATGTCACAATATTACTGCATATTAAAGATCAAATGTGCCATGGCTCGAAAATCAATTGTCGTTCAATCCTGCAATGCATAACAGCAAAAGCAGAGAAAAGGTGATATTCAATTTTGATGTCCCTGCCAAAAGTTTCAAATGGCTAATAAAGATGGTTAAGGATGTGAAGGGATGAACATTTTTCTTGTGCAGGGTTTGATTGTTTCGCTCAACATGAATTGTGAGAAACTAAACTCTAGTGTCTATGTGAAGTAGTAGATGTGTGTTTATTGTTTGTTTACTGGTGGATTTGCCTCATTTGGTTGAGGCACATCCCTTTCAACTCAGGAATAAGTTTATTTTTGGGTACATCAAACCACATCGGGAACAATCCGCCTAGACATTCTGCATTGAATATAAATCACCATGTATATCAAATAAATATTCTCAGATCTAGTCAAGATTGGATCAAAAAGGTTAGTGACATCTAGCTGTTTTACTTAATTTTTAACAGATGATATTTACTTGTTCTATTTATTTTCACAGAAGATAATAAGAGCATGTTAGCTTGGTTATGAAATAACATTATAAATATAATAAACCTTGGAATTATATCATAGATCGGACATGAACATGTAATTTTATATAAAATTACACAATTGTCATAAAAGAATTCATCATACGGGGGAAGATACATCATCATCATCAGGTGCCATGCCGGCTGGCGTAGGCGGTCATGGCTCTCCACAGCTCTCTGTCCACAGTATTATGTATCAAGGTCGTTGTTGTTTCCTTGCCGTGCCAGGCTGTCAAAGTGTCTAATATTTTCTCACGTTGTTGCCCTCTGTCTCTGTTGCCTTCAATTTTGTGACTATGTTCTCTAAACCTTCCTGTCTCATGAAGTGGCCAAAAAAAGAAGATTACCTTTGTCTTATATTGTTGATTAAGGTCCGTTTCGCATTTGTCTCTTTCAACACCTCTACATTAAAATACATAATTTGTATTTTGCACAGTAAAGGTTAAATTACTATAGGTTTCTAAAAAATGTGCATCCAAACCAATTCATCTTTTATAAACAAACAAATAAAAATTTACATGACTCCTAATTAGGTTGTAGTCTTACAGGCTTGACTTTATCTCCGGCAAGCATGTTATTAATGGGTTGAAGACTGTCAAACACTTTGTCATACTTGGACTTCTCTGATAGCTGCAAGAAATAAAGCAGATATGGCTTGGATAAATAATAATTTTTTGTTGGTAAAATAATTTTCAGGGCCTTCCCACAAATATAACTTGGTCACATTTGCTCATAGTTATAGTCAATCTTTCACATTGTAATGGTGAAGCAACTAGTTGGTATTAGAGCCGTCTAAAATTCAATAATAGTTGAAAAGAAATGTTCTATACCAGATATGCTTTAAATAATTATTAAATAATTATCTGTTCCAGAAATGGTAAAATATTTACTTTGTTCATTTCTAATTGAGATGTAATCATAAGCAGTGCTGGCAGTAATTTTTGTATGCTATGTTATGTACGTGATAAAGGTCTTTTTGTTAAAATTCTAATTTGTCATGTTTTCCTCTGTTGTATCACAGTTTTGGTGCAATTCACTTATTATCAATAGACAAACCAGAAAGTGGGGAAATAGACACATTTTCACTGAATATTTGAAAGTAAATTGTAGCTTTCTGAGATAAAGACCAGCAAAATTATTCAATAAGGTGTTCAAGGACTCACTTTTTTTTCCATGAAAACAGTAATACATTGCTATTTAAAAGGTCTATGTAATGCCAATGTGCTTAGTTAGGTTCTTGGTTTTTGTTTTGGGGGGGGGGGGGGGGAGAAGGGGGGGTATGGGGGGAATGAAAAATAATTGTCATATTAGGGGGTTATGGACCCAAAAAAAAGTAAGAACCTACATCTATTCCCACCAGCCCTTGGAGAATACTGTTTGTTAAACAGACATGGGTCAAAGCCACAGTATTTGCCAAAGACGTGTAAAAGGGCATTTTACTCTGGCCTTGAGGATGATTTTGAGTACTGTTTGGCAAGATATTTAGAATCTCATGGAAGGAAAAAAGGAGAAACTCAAGATATTATAAACACATTGAAGATTTCAGAGTGTTGGTTACTGAGCACAATAGCAAAATAAAACTACACCAGTTTGGTTAAATAAAGTTTCATTGACTGTTTAGAAAGACAAATTATGAAGGGCAGAGCACCGGGTAGAAGGGGCAGACCAAGAAGAAAATGGAATGAAAGCATTAAAGATAATATGAATATGTATGCAAGACGCATGAACCAACTGTGTGGTTCAGGGAGTTCACTAAGACAATATTCTGGAGAGAATACATCACAGGACAGACCTTTTGACTTCTTAATGGATCAGCTTTTTAAACTCCAAATCAGTCCTTTCCTTGTGAATTGCATTGGTGCACAATTTTCCAGAGAATGGTTGTATTTAGATGTGGTAGATGGAGTTCTGAACTTATGATATACCTAGGTCTCCCACAGGTTCCCAATTGTCTACTGTGCTTTGTAATTCATATACTTTGAGAATCACAGATGAACAGAGCATGGGAAGAGGAAGAATTCCTAACATATGTCATCATTTTCATCTATTGTCAAGATAGAGATCAGGAGCAGGTAGTTGGAGAACTTCAAACAGAACTGGACCAGTTAGGCAGGTGGTGCAAAGAAGCAGGAGCACTAGTTAACTCAACTAAAGCATTAGTAATGTGGTTCTCTCTGAATAATCACATTGTCAATATACCAACACCAACAGAGGAATTATGTACAGAGGTCATTGAGATAACACATGCAATGAAATATCTAGAAGTGTGATTTGACAGAAGTCTTGCTATAACTGAGCCATACACAATATAACGGATTGGAAATTGTGCAGAATGAGGCAATGAGCATAATACTTGAATGCACAAAGGACACAGTATGTGTAGTGATGCACTACCTCCTTGATTTTCCAACTATGGGGGATAGAACAAAATTTGTCAAGCATATTCTTTCCTCCTAAATATTGCAGATATAAATCACTGCACTGATAAATTAGGAGAATAAATGGGAACAGAATTAAAAGAGAGGTAATTGATGCAACAAGAAAAGTTGAAACTTGTCATCATTACCTGTGATGGATGGCTATTACTAATATAAGGTTTGAGTCACAATTACTTAAAAGTAAACTGTATAATATTTCTTTAATATTTTTTTTTAAATGAAAGCATGTTTTAGATTCAAACTCACAGTAATATCCCATGGTATATTAGCTATATGTGCAGTCTGGGCAGATGGTTCTACAGCTTCAACAGGACCCTGTGAAATTGGTATAAATATCAACATGAAACATTAGGGCATCAGAAACGTATCAAAATAAATTTGCTAAAAGTATATAGAAAAAAATGTGATGGCTTGACCACTAAGTTGACACTCTTTCTTCTGTGTGTATTTCAGAGTTGCCAGACAGTAGAAATTGATTAATCATACAAAGTAAATATGGCCAAACTCCTAACTTTTAATACATTTCTGTGGGTATTGGTGGCTATGTCAATAAGACCCAAGACAGAAGCGACAAGGTCAGGCATGTTTGACTGTGGTTAACTTTGAGGTTGGCGACTAGAGTTTAATATAGAAACCAGTTCTCTCGTACTATGGTTAGCTTTGAAGTTGGCGACCAGCGTATAAATATAGAAACCAGATTTCTCATACTGACTGTGGTTAGCTTTGAGGTTGGTGATCAGTGTAGAAGTATAGAAACCAGTTCTCTCGTATTGACTGGACCACTAGCAATATGGTTATAGATGTTCACCTTTCAGTGGAAGTGGTAAAAATATTGAACCATTGCCGAAATTTAATGTGCTGAGCCTATTGTCTATCCCCAGATGGATGATGGTCAGAATATCCATGCTTGCCTTTAAGCATAGGGGTAGTGACTGGGAGCTTTAGTTGTCTATCCAAGGCCAGATGTATCATCTTGGCTGCGTTGAATCCGTATTTGTTCAGGGTTGCCTTGATATTATCTATCCATCTTCTTCTAGGTCTTCCTCTGGTCTTGTATCTGCATCTTCTTATGTTATATGTTCTTGTCAACAGTTGGTTATGATTCATTTTCATAAGGTGTCCAAACCATTTTATTTATTGTTTCTTGATGTATTCTGTGCATGGTCTTGTACCGATTCTTCTCCTAATTTCATCTTTTCTAATTTTGTCAAGTTTAGTTACTCTTGCGGCTTTTCTCAGGCATTTCATCTCACATGCTGTAAGTTTTCTCCACTGTGATGCTGTTAGTGCCCATGTCTGACAATGATAGCAGAGAGTTTTGGCATAAAAATACTGTTTATCATATGTCTTTTGACTTCTATCTTGATCTTTGGGTTGAGCAGTAATGGTGATAGCTTTTATGTGGCTATGTTTGCTTTCAGGCATCTTGTCTCAATCTCTCCGTCTAATTTCCTGTTGTCTGCAAATATGTGCTGAGCAATTGGTGCAAACAAAATGGTGACAATACATCTCCATTTTCTGGACTACATCCTGCTGGAAATCTAGTACAGCCATTGTCCTGCTATAAGAGAAATCCAGTGGGAGTTTGAGAATAAACAGGAACAAAATGTATATTTGTAAATCTAAAAAAAATGCAAAATTGAGCAAAACATATACTTCATAGTCTGTGACATTTAAAAATGGAAAATTTATTACATTTGGCAATTTCACACAAATTCTAATTAAATGTTCACAGCCCTAATGAACTTGTCATTCCAATAATTTGTAAAAATCATAAATTTTACATTCTACTTAAATAACACGTACATAAATATGTAAAATAAAACTTTTGCAAACTCACAATGATTTTGGTTCAGAACATTCAATTTCGGCATGAAACTGCCTTCTAATTTTGAAAAAAGCAGCTTTGCTATAAACTAGCAGTGGATAATATTCACACTCTCTGGGTCCAAAACAACCACACAAAAAACTGGTAAATTGAGAGTAAATGAAAAAAAACAGCTGCTCGTGCAACTGTATCATTCTTTGTATCCGATCTACACCCTTCAACCAAGCCTGTCATAATCCTCATCATCTTTATTTTGTTAGTTTACAGCATCCACAGCATCAATAAACTGTGTAATTAACTTCAAGCCATTCAAGGAATCCCTCAGGTTTGAAAGTACACACCAATAGTCTATGCCATTAAAATGGTCACCAACAGGTGTACCAGTCTGGTTTTTATATGTTGTAAAAATGTTTATTGAATCAGTCTGAGAACCTCCTTCAAGTCTCACCTATGTACATCATGGTGTAACACTTTCAATCTCCTTTTCATGATAACATGACACTGAATAACAATCAAAAATGTTGTATAGTTAAAAGTCACACAGAGATCTCATTTGTTACCTACCAGGTCTGGAGGTGGTGTTTCAGCAGTCAGATTAGCAACACTCATTTCCTGTTTACTCTGTGCTAAGGATATAAGTTTTAGAGCCACAAAAAAGCCTGTTTTTTCAAGATATCCCTTGCCCATTGGATCTGACATATCCCATACCTAGAAAAACATATGGGTTTCACATAAGTGATTTATATATCTCTCACAATGGAGAATAATACATTATAAGCCCCAAAGGGGGTTTGACAATAGACAACAAATTGAAGCAAAGTTTCAAACATGAAAGATCACATGAAAAGATTAAAGCTAGCACTAAGAACTACAGCATCATTTCAATTTTCTATATTTTATTTGCTGCTTGAACAAGATAACATAAACATTAAAGTTGACAACTATGTAATGGGAGGAGATATGCTTCAAAACTTGGAAAGATTCATGCACGACACTAAAATTATTTGGCCTTACTCATCTTTGCAAGATGTTCTAAAGCAAGCATGTATTGAAGTATGGTGGGCACAAGTCACATGTATTCTTATGGCTAAATACACTAATCCCAAATTGATTTTCTTCTTTGTCTTCTACAATCAGTTCCTATGCTCAGTACGTCTATACTGGAAGGTTGGTTGCCTTCCAAAGCAACCGTTGGAAGGTTGTTGTTAACAGGATCTGATTGAGGTGTTCCACACACAAAATCACTTTCAGATTTGTTTCTTGGGGCCAGGTTTTAGTCCTTAAGTGGCCAAAACATGGGCATGTATGCAGGATGTGCTCTGGAGTCTGGGAACCATTTTGACATTTCAGTTTGGGTCATTTATCACAACCATAAATGAAGAAACCTCCAATCAAAATCAACTGCACAATAAATGCATTGAATAAGATATTATATATTGCAAAAAAATTAAATACAAACAAAACGAGAAGAAATAAAAAATAAAGTAGATTTAAAAACAGGGTGAATTCTTGTGTTTCGGATGTCATAAAGAAATTATAAGCACAAACCTGGGATAAAATTACATCACTAAGCTTTGACCGCTTCATAAAATTTGCAGCATCTAGAGCACCAATACTACCTGTACCCAAGGGGTCAGCCTGAAAACAAATATTTATTATATTATCTCCATCAAAGTTAGATTACTGGGGTACCTAATTTTTGGAATAATACAATAAAAGTCATGAACAGTAATTACTGGAAATGTATGCAGTATATATCATTCAACAGTTATGGTGTACACATGCTATCATTGGACAACAAATAGATAAAATGTGTCTGCCAAAAACTGTTGAGTTTAACATCCCTTGTCATCTCCAAAATATCCACAGGGAGCAGAAACAATATACAGTAAGTATTAGAAATGTTATATTTGACAACAGCACTGACATACTTAACACTGTGCTTCTTGGGTAGACTCAGTTATGATGATAACTGCAGTGGCATAAACTTGTTTGGTTTGACACAACACGATTCACAAGTCTTGACACTATTTTATCAAAGTAGTGGCAGTGATATTGATACATTTTAAAAATATATTTTTTCAAGAGGGTAAAGAAAATAGAACAAAAATGCTGTCCACTATTGAAGATCCCCCAAATTACTACAATAACAACTGATAATGCCACTATGCAGAACATCAAATAGTCAGCAAGTGGTCAAATATGCTACAGATCACAAATTGCCAACATTCAGTGCCAAAACATCACCCTGAACTACATTCTGACTATTCTTCCCCTGTGTGTTACTGGGGCCTGAAAAGGAAGCAAAGAATAGCAACAATGTTACATGCCGCACATGTAGTAAAACGAGAATAAAGGAGGTTTTGAGGGTGTGATTAGCTATCCCATCCTAAAGAGCAGGTGTTCTCAACCTGGTGCTCTCATAAGGACATTTACTAGTGCCATATGAGTTTAATGTGCTCACGATCACTAACGATTATGTTGGTGGAGCTCACCATGTGAAAAGGTTGAGAACCCCTGGTATAGAGGGTCAAAGTAACCAGAAGCCATACTGAAGTCAGATGTGTCAGACTGAAAGATGCAGACACTGCAGCCAAGCTGTAAACCATGACACAGCACATTCAATTCTCTGGACTACTTACATATCAGATCCCGGAGTTGCGAGCTTTCACTCTTTCTTCGCTGTGCCAGGTAGTCGCAGGTGCATGTCTTCTTCAGCTGTGTTGTGTCTGTATAAACTTTATAATAAAGGGTATTGGTGATGGAGGGGTTTGGTGATAACATTTGTTTTCATCGGTCTTGTAGTGCAGACATTCAATAAGGTGCTGTATTACTGTTTCCTACTCTTGTCTGTTGCAGTGGTTGCAATATGGTGTATGGCCTGCAGTCATTCTTTGTAGGTGTTTATTAAGTTGTACATGTGTTGCTCGCAGCCTAAATATTGTGATTTGATATTCGCGGTGTAGTCTATTTATGCTGTCATATGGATTTGGTTGGGACATGTCTGCATATAGCACTCTTCCTTTTGAGCCAGTGGCTCATCCATTGTTGTTTAGTTGTTGTGGATAATGTATTGAGTTGTTCTAAGGTTGGTTGAAATTCCTGGTTGGGGCATACTTACTCCCTTTTTTGTCGATTTATCAGTACTTTCATTCCCGCTGATACCTGTGTGGCCTGGTATTCATTGCAGTGTAGCATTGATGCTACAAGATGTAAGTATGTTTGCAGCTTGAAGTATATTGCTCATAGTTTTTTCTGATGTTGGATTCCAGTTTTCAAAGAGCAGACAAGAAAGCTGTGAATCTTACTAGGTTTTTTGGATTTGTTGCATCCTTTTTTATATTTGCTGATTTCTGTTGGTTTTGTTGATGCTTGAAAAGTATTTGTTGAAACTATTCTATTTGTTGAAACTATTTGCTTTTTTGTGTCTTCCACTAGTACCTGGTTTATCAGTCTGCAGTAGTTTTGTAGGAAGTTTATTTTTTGACTCTATAGGCTTGCTGATCGATACTGTGAACACATGGCTGGTTAATCGCTTATCCAGCAGTCCATGGACTCATGCCTTTGACCCATGCGAACATCTATACAGCATCAAAAAACATTTGGGTTATCCTGTTGATGTTTACCTCAATGGCACAGGCCATGCATGAGGGTGCCAGGGATATTCAGGTGACGGTCATTAAGGCATGCTTCTTTGATGACTGTACACGCCACAACAAGAACTGATATATATATATATATATATATATATATATATATATATATATATATATATATATATATATATATATATATATATATATATAAAATCATTGATCCCAAAAGGTTTAAAAGTGTCAAATTCATATATATATATATATATATATATATATGAATTTGGCACTTTTAAACCTTTTGGGATCAATGAGCACCAGTTGTATGGATGATATCATGTAGTTCTTTCATTTCTCTGTCTGTCTCTTTTCACATGTATTTGAATGCATTTTTGTATATTTCTTGTTTGTGCAGTTTCATCTTTGACCTAGTTTCAACCCTTCCAGTTATCTTCACATTATGCTAGGCTTCGTCAACATCAGTTCATGCTCGTCATTTTTTAAATGTAAATATATATGTAATCTTGATAAAAGCATTTTGATCGAATCGTCGATTTGTGGCTTATTATGTGCATTTCCATTGATTATCAAAACTTCATTACCCTGATCTAGCTTTACCTAAAAAAAAATATACCCTGGAACTGAGTGAACAGCCCTCGTATTAAGGGTACACACTACAAATAAAAGGTGGAGTCACCAATATACCACAAATAAAAGGTGGAGTCACCAATCTTCCACAAATAAAAGGTGGAGTCACCAATATACCACAAATAAAAGGTGGAGTCACCAATCTTCCACAAATAAAAGGTGGAGTCACCAATATACCACAAATAAAAGGTGAAGCCATCAATATACCACAAATAAAAGGTGGAGTCACCAATCTACCACAAATAAAAAGTAAAGTCACCAATCTGCCACAAATATATATGTTCAATTAAATTTCATGACTCCTTACCTGCATGTAATAAGCCTCAAATATCCCCCCGTGCTTTCCCATAACCTGAAACAACAAAGACTAAATTAATTACTTTGTGAAAATATTTACAAGTTCATAAAATGTTGGTTTACTTTTAGTCTGTTCTTAGAGGAATGGGTGAGCACTGCTATCAAATCAATGAGGGTAAAACAAAAATGATATGATCTTGAAAGGTAGGATCTATGGGCTATAGTATTATTATACTGAAAACTCTATCTATATTTATATAATAATTTATATATCTTTTAATTTAGGTAGACAATGCTAATAGTAGTTAGTAATAATACTATATAGCACTATAATTATAGTATAATTAAGTGTAGGCCTATATTAGGCTATACAATACATTGTCATTGATACTCAGTACTGATGGATACATACACATAGATTATCATATTTAATATGATATAATTATAATATGATATGATGATATTATCAATTATTATCATATGAAATTGAAAACATACAAATTGAGACTAACTTAAAATATGATGAAGCTAAAGTATAAATAGTCTTAGTGTACTAGACCACTAAAAAGTTAAAAAGTGTTATTGGAAGTCTATAAATTAGGGTTTATTTATTTTAATTATTATAATGAATGAATATTGAATCATCATAATTATTAAATAAAATAATTTATTTTTTATTAGCCTCCTAGCTAGCCTGTTGCTATTAAATTACTCTAGTAAAATTTGACTGAAATAGTAACGGGTGTTCTAAAACCAATAATTTGTGATGTATTGCATCCGTATATTCATTAAAAGCAAATAGTGCAAAAACAACATTTTCTTTAGCTTAGTTCCTTATTGTATCAATAACATTACATAAAATCATACCTGTGGCGAAGGTGGAAACGCCGCCATTTTAGCGATTACTGTGGCGCAGTGTATGCTAGATTTGGTTTTGATTGGTCGATAATCGCCATTATTATTATCCCTATTGACAAGTTAAAAGGGGGCGTGCCACGACCTAGTTTATTCAACTAAAACAAGTTCAAAACGAACAAACTATGTATAAAAATAATTTACTGTTCTACAGTAAGTCAGAGTGTTGCTATTGTGTATGCACATAATCGTTCTGCTAAAAATCATATATATTCCTCTGTATTTATTTTGTGTCTGTATTGATCTTGCTAAGAAAAATCAACGTTCCAGAAAGCTGGAAACACCATATTAATTAAGAAGGATGTTTTTTCGGCCTTGTGAAGAGACACGATGGCATAGAAAGAATGTTACTGAAGGGGGCGATAGAAGGCACTAGAATAGGATGACCAGACGTGCCTTTTTTCTAGGATTGTCCCCGTTTGTGGGCTGTTGTCCCAATGAAACTCAAAGGGAACGCTAAATTGTTCTTTTCCCCCATTTCAGTCCCGTTTTGACCCAAATTTTAAAGTGTGACATGACCGCAGCAGTTCTTGAAGCTTTGATCGTTATAAATTGTTCCTCTTTATCTCATGTCATATCCAACCCTGGATTAACAAATAAGAATCTTACGCACTTACTTAGGGCACCAATGCCCGAAAGGGGACCCACAGCAAATGTGAGTAGACCTATGTTTGCAGATGAATGATGGTTGATAGCATTTACACTTTCCGTTAGGCGTAGGGGGGAGAGCTTAAGCTGTCGTTCCAATTCCAAACATGTCGCCCTTTTTTGCATTTAGTCCATGTTTGTTCACGGCTATCTTGATGTGTTCTATCCACCGTTTTCTTGTTCTACCTTTGATTTACGCTTGGATATTATTTTGTTATATGCTGTTCTTAATATTCTCATTAGGTGACCAACCATTTTACTTGTTGTCTTTCCATATGTTCAATATATGATATTATACCAACTCGTTTCTTAATTTCTTATTTTATCTAGTTTGGTAACCATTGCAGCTTTTCTGAGACACTGAAATCATTTCACATGTAACGATTTTCCTCTGCTGCGAGGCTGTTAAAGACCGTGTTTGACATTGATAGCAGAGTGTTGGTATAAAAATAGTAGAGACTATCTGGTTGTTTTTTTTAATTTCCATCTTGATATTTGGGTGAAGAAGTAGTGGTGAAAGTTGGTTGGTCACTGTGTTTGCGTTCTGGTACCTTGTTTTTATTTCTCTATCTAGTCTTCCATTTTCGGAAAAAAAAATGCTTTTTTAGATATTAAAAATCTTTGGCTTGCTACAATTTGGTGTTATCTATTGTTATATCAACTGGTGTTGCAGACTTGCTAATTTTCATAACTTATATTTTTTGTACGTTAATTTCCATGTACGAGTACTTATGGCATGCTAATGACAATGCATTGATGTGATTTTGCAAATTTCCTCATCTTTGTATTATTAGATTTTGATCGACGGCAAATAGTAATTCGTTTATTTCATTATTAAGTTCCTCGTCATGTTTATTTGCAATGTTTTTCTCTTTGTTGGTGTTAGTTAGTTATTCCTCTAGGTCCAAAGACGACAAATAGGGCGGATGTCATAGATTTCCATGTCTCACGTTTTATTTCAATTTGTCTTATGTCTTCATTGTTTCTGATACCGATGGTGAAGCGCTCTCTTGTAACAGTTCTACGTAAGGTCTCTCTTGGTTTTCCTCATTTTCTCTTGCCCCTTGGTGACCACATGAAAACTTGACAGGGGAGTCTTTTGGTATCCATTCGCAACGCGTGTTCCATATAATTCCAACGACCCCATCTAATATAGGTGGATACGTATTCTTGTTTTGCTTCTTGCCTGATGACTGTTTGATTTAAAGTCCAACCAATGGATGTTAAGTAGCCGTCTAAGACATTTGTTTTCAAAGATGTTTAGTCTTTGTTCTAGGTTTGATGTTGCTTTCCAAATTTCACATCTATATGTTAATGTTGAAATTATGCAGGAGTCGAAGATTTTGAGTTTTGTGTTGTTTCTTCAGATATTTGATAGTTTATTGAATCCGTTTGCAGCCAATGCAATACGTTTTAATATTTCTGTTGATGAATATCTTGTTGTCGATATCTTACTGCCAAGGTATGTGAAGTTGTTGCCTTTTTCAAAAGTGTTGTCGTTTAGTTTGATGTCCGTTGATTTGTTGGCACAGTCAGATATTTTTGTTTTGGATGTGTTGATTTCAATCTCAGGTTTTGCAGAGAATAGTTGAAGGCGATTTGTTTTTTCTTGGGCATCATCATGAGTTGAGCTAAGTAACGCTAGATTCTCTGCAAAGTCGAGATCTTCAAGACTTTTATCAAGTCATTCAATACCACGATTTTTATCTGCTATACAATTTCGCATGACCCAATACATTGGAATACTAAATAATTTGGGCGACGTGAGACAATCTTGTTGAACTCCAGTATTTACTGAGAAACATTTAGAATTGCCAGTTTCTGTTCTTATAGATCATCGTAAAATGTTTTTATAATGTTCACGTATTTCGGTTGGAATCCATATACCATATATTTCAAGAATGTTCAAGAGTGAAGGTCTATGTATACTATCAAAGGCATTTTGAAAGTCAACACAGTTTATAGTTAGCTGTGATGTGTTTGTTGAAGTGAACTTCTTTTATTATTCTGTCAATGTAAATGGACAGAATAACACACATCAATGAAAATCACATGAGCAAATGTGAGTGCTCCAAGAAAATAGCCTTTTTACAAATTTCGATATAAAACCGAGCTGAATCCAGATGTAAGCTTAGTAAATACTAGTATACCATCAGCAGGTAGCATGTCAAAATGTACATCACAGTCTTTAAAAACTCCTGCCCATCTTTAGATAATCTTTCTGTCATTGTGATTTCATGCCTCTTTTCTCATTTCTCGGGCATGATCCTCTTCATTACGGTTGTTTTTTCTAGACTGTCATGTGTAGTATGGTTATAATATTGTCATGTCATGTGACGTTTCCTTCCAGAACGTTGTCTTCCCAATGAACTCTTTGAACCTCTCTCTGTCTTGGGCGATGTGGCTTGCATTTTCTAGCGATGTATTCATGTTATCTTTAATGTCGTCAGTCCATCGTCTTCTTGGTCTGCCCTTCATCCTCTTCCCAGGTACTCTTCCCTCCATTATTTGTCTTTCTAAACAGTTATGTCTCTTTATATGACCAAACAGGCGTAGTTTTGTTTTTGTTATTGTGTTTAGTAACCAACACTCTGGAATATTCCATGTGTTTATAATATCTGAGTTTCTGACTTTATCCTTCCATGATATTCTAAGTATCTTCCTGTAGCATTTCAGCTCGAAGGTGTTGATCCTCTTTGCCGCTGTTTTACTTAGAGTCCATGTTTCACAGCCGTATGTTGCAACCGGAAAAATAAAAGTATAATAGTGTAGTTTTCTGAAATGAACATTAATTTTTCTCTGGATGCTACTATTGATTGGGTTTTATGTTCCATTGTATTAACACAGAAGAACCGTATGAGCAGTGAAGGGGGGGGGGGGGGTTCAACGGATTTCCAACATCATTTGCCTCTTCATTTTGGTGGTCCCCTCTGCTAGACTGTAACCTCTTCATCTCGTGGTGTTTCTCTCCCAGTTGTATCGCTGCCTACTTCATCATTTCTTTGAAGTGGTCATCATCTCTTTGTAGGACCTCTTTTGTTGGTTTTTTTCTGTTACTGTGTTGCTCCATCTTTTGCCTGAGTATCTGCCTTTTCATTTCATGGTATGTCAAAGTGGGATGATATCCATTGTTGTACTAATCTTCTTTGAATGCACACTTCTCGTATTGCTGTCAAGCGCTTGTATTACATACATCGTACCAGTAAGACACATCACCTGTTGACATTGGCTTGTTATGTTCTTAATTTTTTCCACAGCAATTATTAGGAACTGTACATCTGCAGAGTAGTTGGAGTAGAAGATTCCAGTTAGTAAACATATGGTTTTATTGTCTGCTTATGGATATTTTATCCATATACTCCATCATCTCCATTCTTCACTGCACTAGTTGCTGATCCATCGGTATATACTTGTATCTGGTGGACAGTCTTCTCTGTGAACTTACACATTGTGAGACGGAGAACACGCATTGTGAGATAGAGAATACACATTGTGAGACAGAACACACATTGTGAGACAGAATACACATTGTGAGACAGAACACACATTGTGAGACAGAACACACATTGTGAGACAGAGAATACACACTGTGAGACAGAGAATACACATTGTGAGACAGAGAATACAAATTGTGAGACAGAACACACATTGTGAGACAGAATACACATTGTGAGACAGAACACACATTGTGAGACAGAACACACATTGTGAGACAGAACACACATTGTGAAACAGAATACACATTGTGAGACAGAACACACATTGTGAGACAGAACACACATCTGGAGAGTGTCTGGAAAGTAACAGTAACAATGAAACAGTATTTTTTTTTCAGTCAGAAATACATGTCTTTATTTCTATCTCTATTAAAAACATGCAAACACCATTCTCGAACAAACAATACTAGACAAGGGCGAACAATTTGACTGCTGTTATCTGCCATCAAATATAATCAATCGTCTTGTTCTCTTCTTTGTACATGATTCTGTAGCCACACTCTCTGCATCGTATGGAATCTCTGGCCTTTATCTCATTCTCTGCGTGGGATTCTCCGCAGAAATATATCATAGTCTGTTGTTTTGGGGGATTTGGTTGATCCTCCTTCGTTGTCTCCACATTAGGGGCGGTGGAAATTTTGCTGATTTTCTTTAAGCCTTAGCCTACACTTGAACGTTTATGTTTAATACAATCTTATATCTGTGATCTCTGACAATCTGTGACATCTCTTGAAAAACACACAAAAAAACTTTTTTTTTTTTTTTAAATGATAGAATAAGGGGATTAATTTCAAAATTTAACGATTTTCTATATAGGAAACACTTAGTGTGTCGGTCTAAGTGTAAGAGTTTCATAAAATTTTGAAAATATATTTTAGACAGATACATACAATTAAAAAAGGAACACACTAATTGGTAAATGCAAGTTTAAAGTGAAAGTACATCAGGAATAGATTTTTCAACTTTGATTTGATACAATAATTAATTAAAACAAATCTGTTCACAACTGTACATATTATCTCCCCTTCATTGCAAACGTAAAACCAACTTCTATAAAGTGGACTTCTATAAAGTGGGAAGTTCTCTGTTTACTGTGACCAAATTATATTTTATTAATGAAGCATTATGTTTAGTCAGTGTAACTATCTAAGACACAATAGTCAAGTTTTCTTCCAGTAAACAGAGCCCTATTTCTATCTCGTGAGCTCAGTTCACGAAAGTAAGATTGCTCTTAAGATGTCAACATTAGGACTATTAAGAAAAACCAAAACACAAACAATACGTGGTGTGGACTGTGATATGTGGTTTAGATCAGTGGATGTGGTTTAGATCAGTGGATGTGGTTTAGATCAGTGATAACAATGTGGTGTGGAAAAAGAAGCAAAGTTAGTGGTACTGTTATTGTTGCCTACCATGCACATCGTAAAATGTGACTAAGTAGGTTTTGGGGGATTGATTTGGCTCTCCTATTCAATAGAGGATCATGTTATCCAGAAATCATGCTGAATAGGGCGTGTCAGATCGAAAGGCGCAGATATCGCAACCACGATGTAAATCATGACATACCACATTCCATTCTCCGGATTACATCCTGATAACATACAGGAGTTTGAGGACGAACACATAAAAAGATAAAGCAGATAAAGATCAGTGGTTCTCAAAATGTAATTAGGTCCACGTTTGGGGCTATATAATTGAAGGGAGGGGGATAATTGCACCCAAAAATGAAACTATGGCGCAGATTATTCCAGATCTGCGACATCAAAATAGGTTTTGAATGATTCTATTTTTTTTACAAAACTGCCCACTATATCACAGCACAAAGGGAAAACGATGGCTATCTGAAACAGCTCTGGCGGAAAGCTCTACTGCACTGTCTAACTGCTGCACTGGACCTGCTCTTTGAACAGTTCAGTTCTTTGATGGAATCCATATCAGCATCTGACCTGCTGGAAAACGAGGAAGAAGGAGAAAAGAATTATGCGACGCATAAGATATACGAAAGTAGTAATCCTTGAGGAAAGATGACAAGCTTTTTTTCTGGTCTATAGGAATTAATCTCTAGTGCCGAGAACAAAACATTGGCTGGAAATACGAGGGCTGGGGCAACACAGTGCAATATAAGGAAAAACGGATTTATATACAAATGTTGTCAATATGTATACACACGATATACTAGAGAATAGAATCAAAGACATACGACGTTTTGAATAAGAAACCATCATCAGGACAAACGATAGCTGACTAACAATGAATAGAAACACACATATGACGAAATGGGAGGCAAGGGATGATGAAAGTGGGAGAGAAAGAAGTGAAGCACAAGTGGATATTAAGGGAGTGATATTAAGGACGATGTGATCAATCCTGGTAACAATAGATAAAAAGGACATTGAGATCTGGTAAACAAGACATAGATGCTTTCCATCTTAGTTCTCACTCTGGATAATTGAGTTTCTGCGTGTGTTCTCAAACTCCTGCAGATTAGCAGGATGTAGTTCATAATGCGTTTTGTCATGGTTCACAACATTGATGCGAGATCTTCGCTTTTGACATAACACATCCGACTTTAAAATGGCACTGGATCATTTTGACCTTATATAGGATGGGACGGACAACCCCACCATATAACCTCCTTAGTCGCTTCTTAAAATATACATGGAAGGCAAACAGTATTGCTATTCTTTGTTCACCTCTCGAGGCTTTAAAAAAAAACAAATGGTGTGTGACTTTTTAAAAACAATTTGTCTTGTCTAGTGCTTTTGACGGAACGAGTTGGTAGCACTTGCCTTGCCACAATACGTATTAATAGATGGTTATTTTGTGCATCAATCATTCAGGGCAATATACTGCTAATTTTCCCAATCAACTTGCATATCATATATTAATAAAAGAAAGTGCGAAAACCAGAATACTGGTTTCATTAGTTATTATAAAGATAAAGAATGCAACAGATCGCATGTAACCCCTGTCTGCTGAAAGACACAGTACAAATAGAAATGACCGGAATATACCGGTGTGGTATCAAAAATTCCCCATTACACATTGTTTACTACACTGTATAATCTTGTCTCTCAATTAGTTGTGTGGACTATTTGAAAATAATCCATCTGTAGTCACATTATTTAACCATTACAGTGATTTTCATTGGTCACTTTTGTATACATTGTGTCGACAGCCAATGACAAATCAACGTCAAGTAAAGTAATTTAGAAGAATGAGTTCACGTGACTCTATTTGACGAGAGACACGGTACAGTAAGTCGATATGACCTAGCAAAAGACACCTCACAAGACATTTACAAACAAAAATGTAATAGTCATGATTGAATGATTGTCCAAACAAATGTCATGTGTTTTGTTTTTGCGAAAACTAATTGTACTTGAATTAAACTCACAACATAAAAACATGACTCTTTTTGCAACTTGAAGTTTTAAGAAGATAAAAACGTGATTGCAATGCAAAAATAGGATAAAAACTGAGGCTCTGTATGGAAAAATAATTTGTGAAATATATTTTGAGGCTCTGTCTAGGATAGCAGGGTTATAGAGAGTGGACATTTCCATTATTCATTAAGGGTCATAACCACTCAGATACTCTCAGATAAGGGGATGTAATACATGTGAAATGTATTAATATGTGCAAATATATTAATAAATCATAAGAACACAAATATTTTGATCTGATCATGTGGTAATATAATTTAAATGAACAACTCTCATTTATTTTGAGTGATTTTATGTAACTCTTCCCATTCTACTATTTATAAAAACGTTTTTTTTAAAAAGTAATATGCACGACATTCTTCCCTAACTGTTGACATGGTGAACAAAAGTGTGGCACATAAACTCATGGATGTTAAGGGAGAATGTCCGTATCAGGTTCAAGTTCCCCGCGGAACTTGACGAGTTGGATCTTGACTTGTTATGGGAATCAGTCACAGCCGTTTCATGTCTTAGACTCCACCGCGGGGTCAAGGTTCAGCCAGTGTCGAGTCAACTCGCTCGTCACAGTACCGCTTGGGATCAAGGCTGGTTCCTCCCCATATGGCATGTTAAGAGGACGAAGTCACCGGGGTGAAGTTTTCGGTCGTACGGAATGTTAACAGCATAAACGTGCTCAGCTGAATGATGAGCTATATTCAGTGTCCGAGTGGCTTTCGATGTCGGCGCCTGCTATGTCATACCGCCTCGAGAGAGGATTACGGGGGTATAGGAGAGCTGCTTAGAAAGTGCTTGCAGTTTGTGAGTTTTAAAACGCTTCATTTTTTAGAGAAAATTTACTTTCAACAATAACGCAATTTCACAATATAACGACATCCACCTGTGTCAGCTGAGTTTTAAAAAAATGTAAGCTCAAAATATTTTGATTTGATACATTGCTTATTAAAATTGCGGAAATATACATTTGTTTATGTTAATGGTTCATATGTATTGTAATTGTATGTATTGAGTGCAAAGATGTGTCCAGGTCTCACCGACTTTGTCTTGGTTTTATAACACCGACTTATATCTCGCCCTGTTTTGCCTATGTCACAGTTTACAAATACAACGAATGTGTTACGTGTTCAAACCAACACACTTGGTCTCGCTTCGTTCAAGCGAATAAACACGCTTGGTAACCCTAAATGCGGTCGAGCGTGAAGACTTTGATTTATTTATACATAGATCAGCGGTCATAATGTATTTTCTATAGACGTATTAATTAATTCACAGTATTATGTAATTGCCATGTGTCTTCTGTAACGGAGATCATCCAATAAATAAATTAAATTTCCAACACAGCTGACCCGTGTTCTTTGATATAATTGAAAAGAAAGAATCTCTTCAAGAATCTGTTTCTAGTAAATACAAATCTGAACGTAGTGATAGTTAGATAAACTTAATTTCCAATAGAAATCGTCCTTGGTTAGCGATTCTGAAAGGGGAGCCTGGGGAGCTAAACTGTTACCTGCCAAGCATATCTTAAGCAGCAACTAAGAGGAATTTAAGATGGAGTTTGTTGTCCCATAATGGCCCGTAGATAAGGAGGTTGTAGGGTTGAGAGATTCAACTTCCCGTCCTTTAGCAAATCAGAATAGGTCTATGCCTTGGCCAAAATGCGGGTAAAAAGTCCCCCCCCCCCCCCCCTTTAGAGATTTTCACAAAAGGAACATCACAATTCACATGAAGAAGATCTGATACACGAAAACACACGAATGACTTTTTTAAAGGGAATTACTCCTCCCCCTACTTTATAACATATTTATAACACTGGTCTCACCCCATAGTGTCAAATTGACCTAGAGGCTATTATGAAGTTCGATTTGTCAGTTAGGCTGTCAATTATGGGACAACTTTTATCCGGACTATATCCTGCTGATCTGCAGGAGCTTGAGAATGGATACAGAAGATGAAACAAGAAGTAGAAAAGATGTTTACACCAGATGGCATCGATCTTGAACAGATGTGTGCACCAGAAGGCATTGATCTTGAACAGATGTTGGTTCCAGAAGGCATTGATCTTGAACAGATGTGTGCACCAGAAAGCATCGATCTTGGTGAAGAATTGATTATCTTTTCAAGACTATCTTTGCAATCACTAGATAGTTCATTGATAAACATGTGAATGAATGCTGTGTTCACGGAGTTCATCTCCGAACATTTTCATGACATGGATGTTGTGAGACACAGACGTTCAAAATAATCCACAATCAGTGGCACGAATGGACTTTTACAACCAGATCACGTGGAAGAACAGTTCACGAAGCCAGTGGAGCCTTCACCAAATAACAAGCAGTCTAACAATGTGTGTGTTTGCTGTAACGCAAGTACACTTGCTAGAAATTGAAGCCTATTTCCGCTAAGACGATATCAACATCATCGGCTGAAGTAAATTATAGTTCTCCGCTGTGACCTTTGCTCTAGTGTCGAGGTGTTACCTGACCTTTGTTGTGTGATGTGGCAAGCTTACGGGTAAGTACTTAGAGTAAGGTTAGGATTAGAAATAATATTTCTAATGTGTGCGCGCACCTCGCTCCGTGTGTAGCGGGCAGAAATACTGATCGCTCACCACAAATAATAGGAAATTGTAAAAAATGTGTAAATTGGAAAACAAACAGATTATGTATAAGTTTGTCTGTGTCTAGAGTTGAACTGTGTGATTGTCGAATGTGACGTCACGGCAGCCATTATTTTGATTGGTGTTACACGGGAATCCATGACGTTGGATAGTTAAAATTGTCAACATTGTGCTATTTATAGCACAGCAGAGAACTAATCTTTACTTTCACCATCAATGTTGTTTCCATGCCGTGCCAGGTTGTCAAACTGCCTAATGATTTCTCACATTGTCGCCCTCTGTCTCTGTTGACTTCAATCTTGCATGTTGTGACTATGTTCTCCAAACCTCCTTGTCTCATGAAGTGACCAAAAATATGAAGATTGTCTTTTACTTATATTATTGATTAAAGTCCGTTTCGCATTTGACTCTTTCAACACTTCCACATTAGTTTTTCTGGCAGTCCATGATATCAACATACTTTATCCAAAAGGTTTTAATTCCTTATCACCAATCATTAACTAAGGAGACATTTATTCATGCACTGTAAATGTCACGTGAATGTGTCTCCTGTGTACATCGTTATTACACGTTTTTATCTATTCCTGTATTTCTCGGTTGTTGTTTTTTTTTGGGGGGGGGGGGGGGTGTTTTGTGTTGTGTTGGGAGGGGGGTGGGAGTTTCCTCTCATAGCATACATGGAATATTGTAGTATTATTCGTCTTTGCTCCACCATTGAATCACTGTAACACAAGCAGTTAATTTTCTTTATAAAAATATAGCATAACTTTATGTAATATTTAGAATTTACTGAATGGCTTTTTGCATCTTGCAGACGATCATTAAGAAAACAAACAAAAACAAGTCAATGAGCCTTTTCTCTCAGTAATGGAAGACTTTCTAAGCGATCATGTTGTTAAAGCAACAGAAGATATTTGTTTTCATCTTTCCCTTTTATCTTCCATATCTTTTATTATATTGTTCCTAAACAACATCGCCCCAGCCAGCTCGCAGATTGTGCCTCCAGACATCTCAAGTTTTGGCCATGTTTGCCAAGTTTTGAAGAAATCTTTCATTGATGACTTACAAATGTCTTTGTATCTCAGCAAGTGACTACCACAGACCTTCAGAAGCTTCTCTGAATAGTACTTACCGGGCATTGTGGAATGCGACAATTTGGCATTCTGTGGACATGGTCCAGCCCTCGCAATCTATTTTTATTAAGTGTTTCCATGGCAGATGGTAGCTGAGTGTGGCGTAAACGTTCTATATTGGTGATTTTATCGTGCCATTTAATGTAAGATTTTGCTGAGACATCTTAGCTGAAATGTGTTTAGTCTCCTCTCATATCTTGTGTAGGTTGTCCATGTTTCAGATCCATAATATAGTTTGGATTACCTTGTTGTGAAGCAGACATTAGTCATTTCAGTAATATTCTCTTGTATGGCTGGTCGATTGTACTATCGATATAATCACAGGCGTACACTGTTCAGCAGATGTAAAAACATTGAATGTATTAGTTACCAAAGCCAAAGGTGTCAGGCCATTGGTGCAAATAAAACGGCAACACAAAACATTTCCGTTGTGTGAACTACATTCTGTTGGAAATCTTGTAGGATCACTGTGCTACTATAAGAGATATCCATGGGAGTTTGAGAACGAACATAATTAAAAAAAACCTACATAGTGTATAAACAGATAAACAGAAAACAAACATTGCATTCTTTTGTTCAAAACGTATTTAGATTTCCACACTAACTATCGTTTTTCCTCACACATTAACATTTCTTTCCTCACACACTAACTTTCCTTTCCTCATGTAATATAGCATTGTGAATGTTTATGCAGTTGATGCATGTTATTCTTCTGGTGACACCAATTCCATTCTTGATTGTTCTTCACATAAAACATTCAAGTAATAACTGTTTCTCATTGATGGTACCAAGACTTGTCTAGTTTCTCCTTTTATGGTACCAAGACTCTTGTCTAGTTTATCCTTGATGGTACCAAGACTTGTCTAGTTTTTCCTTGATGATACCAAGACTTGTCTAGTTTATCCTTGATGGTACTAATACTCTTGACTATGTCTTTCTTTGATGGTACCAAGACTCTTGTCTAGTTTATCCTTGATGGTACCAAGACTCTTGTCTAGTTTATCTTTGATGGTACCAAGACTCTTGTCTAGTTTATCCTTGATAGTACCAAGACTCTTGTCTAGTTTATCTTTGATGGTACCAAGAAACTCAAAATCTAGTTTCTCAGAGTGCTTCTTTATTAATATTTTTGTTGTGGTAGTGTATTCTATTCAGGACATAGCATCAACACATAATTTGTTGGCTTTATTTATTTTCTATGCAATATAAATACATTCAGTAGTTTTCCATCTTTCTGAACAATATGAATATACAATTGTCTGCGGTGAGATTTGAACCCCGTACTTTGGCCATCACAGACTCAAGAGTTTGTGAGCTGGAAGAAATGAGAAGAAACTGTGAATGGGTGGAATTTAGCAAACTTAGAAAGGTATTGACAACAGCTGTGATTCAGCTGGGACGAGAGTGCAGTGACTGGGCTGCCAACAGAACAAAGGGATGATCCAAGAACTCAAACTGCAGCACTTGAAGCTACATATAATTTACACAGATGGCTCAGTAACAAAAGAAATACACATGTGTGGTTGGGGTTTCGTGGCCTACCAAAATGGCAGGAAATTAGCTAGGAAGTGAGCTGCATATCCCACTATAACATCAAGTACGAGAATGGAAATAGAGGTAGTGACAGCAGATCTCACTTGGCTGGCAACGCAATCACCAACAGACTCAGTGATTTTATTGAACTCTCTATGCTGTGCAAGATAGAAAAATGTTATGACCAATTATACTGTATGCCTAAAGAAATACTACAAAGGAGGTGCATCTAATGTAGTACCGCAATGACCCTGACAGATTATAGGTTTATGAATACATGGTAATTTGTCATGTCAGAGGTGTTAAGTCTAAGGCATATGGTTCTTGCATTCCATGTACCCAGTCTGAGTATTACTGATTACTTGTTTTGTCTAGGTACTATACATCATTAAAAATCAGTTTCTCCATGTTTCATCTATTCCAATGTGTCCAATGAGGCAGACAGAAATAATGGGCAACACCTAATAGCAGTGCAGATTATGCCAGGGTGTTAGCTGACCAGTACAACTAAATTGCTGCTCTCACTGAAATGAGTGACTCATAGTGAACTTCCACCAATTAAAGAGAAATTGAAACTTGTAAACTGTCCCTCTCCGTGTTGTGTCCATTGACAAGAGGCGTTCTTAAATGTATGGTGGAGGTTGAAAGAAGACTAGGAGGCCAGAAGAATACATGGCTAGATAATATCAATGACTGGGCAGGATGTGAAGTTTCAAAACTCATCAGGATGGTAGAGGATAGAGATGTGTGAAGATCTTTCTGTACCAAATTTATCAATGTGACACTCCTACGACCCTGATGGACTATGGGTTTTATTATTATATCAGTATCTTTTGCCCACCTCATCTTCTCCTACCATTGCCATTTAACCATGATCACATTTTATGACGTGACTCATGCAATGACATCGCCAGTACAATGTGAACGATTGGCTTTCATCCAATCATATCGCCAGTACAACGTAAACGATTGGCTTTCAAACCACAAGCTAATTCAACCAAGTTGGGTCTGTGAAGTGAACCAAAAAACCTACCACAGAGCAAACATATGGAGAAAATGTGTGTTTTCAGTGTTCAGAACACTATTCTGGAGATTGTGCCCACTGCAAACGTTTGATGTTCAACACTGAAACAAAAATTTTTTTACTTCCAAAGCAGGAAGTCTCCATCTCCTGATGTTTTTGGCAGTTGGTGAAAACTGTTACTTTATTGGCACTTCATAGAACTAAAAGGTTTAGCTAAATGTGCAATTTTAAATTTAGCTAGCTGACAAAATTAGGTTTGCCTCTTCTGCTCTAGATGTAAAACTGGTTACCAAATAATGTAGCAAATGTTTGTAGTGCTTAAGTGGCAGGAGTAAGTTAAGCCTACAACTTCCAGCTGTATATTTCCATGTGACAAGACTAAAAAATCTTGGCGGAGACACCAAAAGAATTATATGTCAATAAATCTTCCATTCTTACAGTCACTTCTAAATATGACATGACTGGAAAAATCTTGGCGGAGACACTCACAGAACTGTAAGTCAATAAATCTTCTATTCTTACAGTGAGTTCTAAATATGACATGACTGAAAAAAATCTTGGTGGAGACACAGAACTGTTAAGTCAATAAATCTAAATTAACATTTTCATTTTCTTGTTTTGTGTCTTACTAACTCTAACCTTGTGAAGTAATCATATATGATCAATGTACTTATATATTCATATTCTGTATCCATTCCTCTTTCCAATGATATATTACACATACACTATTTATCAATATTAGTATGTCAAGTGATACAATGAAAAACACATGTAAGGAAAATTACTCCACCCTTGAAATATTTTCATATTTTTATTGCTTCTGGTGTCAATCAGAAAAATGTACATAACTTTAACATTTATTGATGCATAATCAAACATTCATCAAATAAAATGCATAATGAAGAGAATTGGATATACTTGTGTGAACATTCTTGAAAAATGGATATCATCAATGACAAGTATGGATACATTTGGGTAAGTCACAATATTTATACTAATAAATTAACATTTTCATTTTCTTGTTTTGTGTTTTACTAACTCTAACCTTGTGAAGTAATCAAATATCATCAATGTACTTATATATTCATATTCTGTATCCATTTCCCTTTCCAGTGATATATTACACATACACTATTTATTAATATTAGTATGTCAAGTGATACAATGAAAAACACATGTAAGGAAATTTTTCTACTCCTGAAAATTAATTTGGTCCAAACCTAAAAATAATCAAGTCCTGAAAGAGTTAAGTAACATTGCCACTTGTCATGCATGTCGCTGAGGCGATTAGGTACAATGGTCACGTGGGTTTGACTACATTACTAGTACAATGGAAACGTGGGTTTGACTACAACACATGGCCGTAGATATAATATTAAATGGCTACAGTGTTACCACAAAATTAAAAACAATTCGTGTGTCAGGTCGTTTTTTAATGTAAAATTTGATTATCGTTCTATGAAAAATCGATACGGGAAGGATCATTTGGGATTTTTACCCTTTTTTGACCGAGTTCCTAGTGCTAAGAGGCATGTTCCGATTTGTTATGGGGAAAGGGGGGATTGTAAACCATTGTACACTATTGTACACGTAGATTATACACGTAGATTGTACACCAATCTATGGGATTGCTACTCTATTACCCATAGTCTCTACTTTGATAATGAATCAGGCATAGACTGCAGGGGAGGGGAGAGATGAGATTTAACCCTATATCTGCAATAGACCCTATGTCTTTAGATTGCAGCGCAAATCCTGGCGCAAAGTCCCTTCTAGAGTATAGCACTGTCCATCTCGTGGTATTGTACTCTATAGCAGCATTGTACTCTATAGCAACATTGTACTCTATAGCAACATTGTACTCTATAGCAGCATTGTACTCTATAGCAACATTGTACTCTATAGCAGCATTGTACTCTATAGCAACATTGTACTCTATGGCAGCTATGACCTGCCTAAAGTAAAGACCTCTTTGCAGAAAGTAAACATACCTGAAAGGCTGATTTGTTATTATTTTCCTGCATTTCGTTGGTCGGCCTTTTTTTAGCATACAACTTCAAGCATATACATAGTGACAAACGACAACCCCGACAATAATAAAAATGTAACGAATGAAAGATTTATTACTTTCTCTAATGAGGTCTTTACTTTCGACGGTCTCGATAGCACCATTGAGTAAAACAGTCACGTGGAACTTACACAAGTTCCGGAAAACGTACCCAACTAAATGAATGACACAGAAGCACTCATTTGGAGTTGGAAGTAAGATATCACTTCCTGCCATAAGGAAGAAGAATGATAGACTCCTACTACCTTTGGGTGTATCATCATTATCATCGTCATCATGGTTAGCGATTGATAATATCGAGTTATCCTATTATTCTGGACCCTGTAGTCTTTTCATTTCTACCATGCTACATGTAACAGTTCGTTGGTTATCGCACTAGCTTCCCAGTATCACGATATACAAACATAGGTAGGTGTGTTGCCAAAATAAAACATAAAACAACCTAACAACAAGATACAGGGACAGACGACGTTTTGACTATAAAACCTTCATCAGGACAAACAAACGACTACAATAAAACAAATCTTACATGGAGATAAATAGGGTTATAATAAGGAGGAAAAGAGGACAATAGCAGATAGGTAATTGAGGAAGCAAAGATGTGGAAGCATGACAGGTGAAAAAAACGTATGAGGAGAAGTTAGTAGTAAGTAGGGAGGAGATAGTAGACTGAAGAAAGTGAGATGGATAAAGGAAAAGATATGGTAGCCAGTAAATTAAAAGTAAATTAAAAATACTTACCTCAAAAGTGGCAACAGAGAATTAAGGCTAGACTAACTGCTGCAAATTGCAGTGAATAACTGAAACTCATACAACAATTTGACCTATCAAGTATTATTTAGGAGATACGCTTTTGAATGCAATGTTACTTAATAGTAACATGTTTACTGTAATATCCGAGATTTGACCCCCCCCCCCCCTTATTTGCAATGGACCAAAAATTCCAAAGGATTTCGCTGATATGCACAATTCAGGTAGTTATGGACTAATTATAGTATTTTTGCGTCGGATACAATCTAATATTGCATGCCAAAGATCTATGCAAACTAACAAACGGTTTCAGAGATATTGACTTCAAAGTGTGATTGTGAATTTATAAACGTACTATAGGTGAGCTTTCATTAGGTTGACAACAGAGTGGCAGACCTAAGCTGAAATATAAGGACATCGGCAAAATAGCATTGCACGATTTCATTTAAAATCCATATTATTGGCAATACAACGCTACATCGATGCATCCACTCATCTAAGGGATTAGTCTGAAGGCATGCGATGTTGACGAAATACACCTGCCCGTGTATAACTCAGATTCTTCATGTATATACTGCACTCGCCTGCAGATCGAAATTGGCATAATCAGCCAGGAGAGAGACTGCAATCTTAGTATTTCGTAGTTGATGTATAACTTTTACCACGCCCTGCTTCCCGATCATCTGTGAAGACACTAAAGGTCATCCACTATATTTTTTTTTAAATATTGTGTTGACACAGTGTTGGCACTGCTTGTCATGTGATTGTGTATGAGAGGGCAAGAACAACTGTTGCCATTGTTGGCTTTGTGTCAACGCAATATAATACCACACTTCACTCACATCTGCGCGTGTGCAAGTTTAGTGTAGTACTAGGCCAATACATATTTAGAGATATAAACACAGACATAAGGTCTTCAATCGTTGCTAAGTATAAACGTGAACTGAGGACTGGTATATATAGAAAAGTAACGTGAGTTGAACGCAGTTATCATCTGTGTTAATTTATCAAGTGTCAGAGGTTTGAGTTTCAGCCATCACAGCGATAAGGATGCAGTCTGGACATTCCTATGTAAGCGGACATAGACAATGTGTTCGTTGTGTTATTCTCAATAACTGGATATTAATACTGTATTGTTCAAACGTGCAAGGTGTACATTTCTCAATATACTCTGGCCCATTTCTAGACATACGCAGTTAAGTAAATGCAGATAAGGACAGACATACAGACTTAATTGTAAACACAACGAAAGGCAATGACTTACTTCGTTTACACTAATTTACATGAATAAGACTAGCATAGTGGAATGTCTGTTCTCGTAACGATTACTAAAAACAAATACAGACTACATGTCAGGTATAGATTTCATTGTCGACAAAGTAAGCTTTACATATTATAATTAGAAATTATTATTATTAATGTTTATTATCTTAAATTGTGTGAGTATTTAGGGATAATAAATTTGTCAATTTTAAGTTGATAATATATAGATTCCAATTGTGT
Source organism: Meghimatium bilineatum (assembly GCA_034231615.1). Taxonomy (NCBI): domain Eukaryota; kingdom Metazoa; phylum Mollusca; class Gastropoda; order Stylommatophora; family Philomycidae; genus Meghimatium; species Meghimatium bilineatum. The sequence continues at coordinate 52,561,826 of CM067316.1, forward strand.
TTATTAAATTGTCAGCCGTTGTCGATATGAACTATGACCTACATATTAGAATGTAAAATTGTTTATCAATGAAAACAATTATCACATGTATGTGAGCTTACTGGTTGCAACCAGTTGCTACGCTTCGTTAATGACTTTGTGTTGTCTACTCACTTTCATGGAAATAGAAAGAGAAAAAGGAAGACCAAGAAGAAGGTAGATTGAAGGAGCTATATGCCCTGAGAGGTCACAATGTTAACTGCATACCAAGCGACCAATTGTGACATTATGGAGCAGTCCATAGTCCATAAATTACATTAACAAATTTGTGCCGATTTTTAACTCCTACCCTCACTTCCTGTCAACAATTCAGGAACCCTCTCCCTTAATTATGTCAAATAATGTTAATACCCCTCCCCCATTTTGTAGAAGAAAAATGATTTAAAATCAACATGATTTTATCAGATCTGTAGAAAATGTCACATAATAACAGTTTAATTGTTGTATAGAACTAGCCCGCATGGACCGAACGCATATTCTCATTCAATCCTGCGACGCCTAACAGCAAAAGTACAGAAAAGACAATAGATAGATATATACAAACTCTGTGTAGCCTAAATAGTTTCACGAAATCATGTTCGAAATATTATATTAAGAGAGTAAGCAAGCCATGATAAGAGTGCCGCCTGACCATGTGTATGGAGGGAGCTAGCTAACCAGGTCATGTTAAAATAGCCACCAGGCCATGTGTAGAGATCCACCAGACCATGTGTAGAGAGCATCCACGCCATGTGCAAAGAGACCCACATGGCCATGTGCAGAGAGCCACCATGCCATGTGTAGAGAATCACCAAGCCATGTGTAGAGAATCACCAAGCCATGTGTAGAGAATCACCAGGTCATGTGTAGAGAATCACCAAGCCATGTGTAGAGAATCACCAGGTCATGTGTAGAGAATCACCAAGCCATGTGTAGAGAATCACCAAGCCATGTGTAGAGAATCACCATGCCATGTGTAGAGAGCCAAGAAGCCGATTTCAAAGTATTGTATACACTAACCCCTTAACTCACAATAAAATAACAAAGTACAGGCTAGCTCTACAAAGTTGTAAATCGTCACTTAGATTATAAAGAGAAAATATCAATTAAAGTCATTTCTTGTTGATATAGTGTCTGTTGGCGCATTTTGATGAATGATATAGGAGGCGAAAAAATATGTGACTGATCGAATCAAACATTTTAAGATGTTAAAACAATATTATTTTTCAAGCTAGTAAATGGTTGGATATAAGTCCAATATAGTAACTAGTCATTGCATCACACACTAAAAAAAAAGAAATAAAACAAAAAAAAAAGCTTCTAGAAACTTTCCATCGTCAGATAGGGCATATAGCCCCATTCCGGTCAAGGAACTAAGATTTTGTCCCACCGACTAAGAAAAACTACTATCTTTAAGTTCACAGTTAGGCCATGATTTTCTGCAGTAAAGACATCTGCACATAATTAATTAGGACTTCATTCGTTACGTTTTTAATTATTATCGTGGTTTTCTTTGGTCAATATTTATATACTAAGAGTCACATGCCAAAAAGAGTCAAGGTGATTACTGCAGACGATAAGACATTTCAACAAAATTAATTAGGTCTACATCGTAACGGTTTTTTTTATCAATGTCCTCATTTCGGTTGGTCGTTATTTATATATTTGGAGTCGCCTATGCTATTTTTGGCATGCAATTCCAAGCATGCAAATAGTGACCAACGGAAATCGAGAGAATAATAAAGAAAAGTAACGACTGAATGCCTAATTAATTCAGCGAACATGTCTTCTATATAGTCACCGGTCTCGGTTATGCCTTGATTCTTGATTAGAAAACTGGCCTAACAGCACGTGGGGCATTCCCATAAGTGCTCCGCCCTCTGTTCCAGCAGCCATTCGACTCGATGGTGTTTCGAGTCTAATGCTGCCGAAACAGACGTCGACATCAGGGCACAACTCTAGCCCTTGCGACAGGTTTATTTGTTGTTCCGCCCACCCACGCGGTGCCTTAACTAGTTCAAGCACAACATCGGCCTATCGGAACAACATGGTAACTTATCGAAGGTTACGACTACGTAACCCTCGGTTATGCCTATCATTTATTGGTTTTTTCGGGCAGAAAAAAAACAACAAACATTTTTACGGACAGAGATGTTAACAATTGAAGCTGCCTATAAATTACGTACACTATTAGGGGCGAGGGGGTCTGAAATCGTTTGGCAGTTTATACAATGGGGAGGGGTTTTAAAAAATTCAAATTTTACAAAACGTTTTTTTTTAAGTGCACCAATGAAATAGTAAATTGTGAATCTGAAACAAATGAAAAATATGAAAAAAATTACGTCGTTTTTTGTTCCTAACAAATTTTTGTTAGGTAAAGAGGCCTGTGGTAAAACTGTTTTTGACATAATTACGTGGGAACTGGAGATCATTAGATTATTAAAAGCTGTAAGGGGATACAAAAAATTAACAAAATGTGTGGACAAAACATTACAAATATTAAACCATATATGTATTGTAGCAGCCAGAAAGTACAGCAAGGAATATCAACACTGTTACTTGTCATACGCAGAATGTCAACACTGTTACTTGTCATACGCAGAATGTCAACACTGTTACTTGTCATACGCAGAATGTCAACACTGTTACTTGTCATACGCAGAATGTCAACACTGTTACGTTTTATGCAGAATGTCTGCACTGTTACCTGCCATATACAGGATGTCAACACTGTTACCTGCCATATACAGTATGTAAACACTGTTACCTGCCATACACAGGATGTAAACACTGTTACCTGCCATATACAGTATGTAAACACTGTTACCTGCCATATACAAGATGTCAACACTGTTACCTGCCATTCGAGGATGTCAACACTGTTACCTGCCATATACAGGATGTCAACACTGTTACCTGCAAGACGCAGGATGTATGTACTGTTACCTGCATACACAGGATGTAAACACTGTTGCCTGCCATATACAGGATGTCAACACTGTTCCCTGCCATATGCAGGATGTCAACACTGTTGAATTAAAATACAGAAGATCATTAAAATACGGCAGAAGATTAAAGAGTCCAATGAAAACATGAGCAGAAAAGAGTTGATGAGTTCAAAATTTGAAACAAAAATAAATATAACTGGGGAAGTAATAATCAAATAACAGAAGACATGATTAGAAAGTGTTGCAGAATACAAGGGAAATTGTGTTTTGGAAAGCAAAAAGGAAACGGGAGAAAAAAAAGTGAATTGAGGAGAACGAAGAATACATGAGAATATATATTAAACCCTCAATTCTCACCTCCACTTATCTTGAGACTAACGGGAATCCGCGGGTTTGACCAAAATTAACTAATGAAACCAATTTGTACCAAAATTAACTTATAAAAATAAGGTGTACCATAATTGAATTATACAATTTTGTTGTACCATAATTAAATTGCGGAGCTGGACTGTACAATAATTCGCTTATGAATGATTTGTACCATAATTCACCGATGAAAGTGAGTTGTACTAAAATAACTTATGAAACAAACTTGTACCAGAATATCTTATATTTACATTTGTCAGATTCTTAATTTCAAATGACTGTTTGTCTTTCAGGTTTCAAAGTCAGTCTGTAATGCACGATCCAGAAGTCCCAGTCCAATTCGTCGTCACAATTGGAGAGACCAGGATATTACTGATGCACCCAAAGAGAAACAGATCAGGCACGTACTAAAAATTTCTGACGCTAATATGGACAATGTTAATAACGAAAATTGTAAAATAGATGACCAGTACACTCTATCTTTTGAAACTTGTGAAAGTAGAAGCTTAAACACTCTATCTTTTGAAACTTGCGCCAGCGGAAGCGTCAAGACTTGTACTGCAGATGCGTCAGAGCACAGTCTGTTGTTACAACATAGCAAGTCTTCCCATAAAAGTAAGTTGTCAAATTGTATTAATGGTAGTTATTGGATGATAATTATAATGATGATGAAAAGGATGTAATAATCCCTTTAGCTGTTAGCAGAAACTCTTGACAACTCATAGCCTTTCTGACAGAAGAATATGCCCTTCGCATTTGAGTAACCAATGTGACACCCGAGCTCTCACAAGGTTTCCTGTTTCAGACATGGTTGTGTTGTAGGGGGGGGGGGGTTTTGGATGCATGCTTAGTCTACAAAGGGAGGCATTCCAGTACAGCAGTATCGTGACTTTCGATAGTACTCTAAGACATTTCAACAGAAAATATAAACATAACTAGAACGGCTCATTAGGATTATTGCCGTGTATTTCGTTGATCGGTTTTGGCTATTTGTGGCATACAACTCAAAGTGTATAAATAACAACAAACAAAAACACGACAACAATCACAAACGTAACGAATGATGTCCTAATTAATTATGTACAGAAATCGTCTATTGGTGAAAGTCACGGCAATATCCCAAGATCAATACATCATGTCTAGAGTGCAGTATATACGTCTGGGTATCTGTCTACGCCTAGATTCCCCGTCACCAAGAATTATGCCGCAAAAAAACAAAGGTGCATTGATTACTGGCCCAACATCTCCGTCATCATTGGGACCATTTATCAAAAGACAAGAGTGAGAAATCGAGAAAAGACATGCATTGATAATGATGATTTTTTTAAAACAGGTGATAAGTTGTCTGCTCATTCCTAACTTTCCTTAGTCGTCTCCTACGACATGCCTAGAACTACAAAAGAGGCCCTATTCTGTGAATCTTGAACTAAACTTCCAGAATCGTGTTGCAACATCCCACCCTCCCCCCTCCCCCTCCTCAAAATTAAAAAAAAAACAGAGAAAGTACGGAAACACTACAAGACATTGTTCAAATTTTTCGACAAATATTTCAGATATTTAAAAAATTTAATAGTATATACAAATAGTTTTGTTAACGCCAACATTTGTCACCGCATTTCTTCCCAAAAAATGTCAACAGCTGTCAAATTTTTCAAACCCCCTTCCCCTCTAATTGTTGACGTGATTTATGAACAGGAAAACATCCCTTTATCCTCTCAACTTCAATCAACTCGCCATCCAATCCAACTTTGCCCAATTCACATCCCTAAAAATGTGCTATTTTTGTCAAGAAATCAAAACTTCAGATACAGGTTCATTCCAAGTGAACGAAATAAGTCAAAATATCCCACATATATCTAGTTATTATGAATATATGCTCTATATGTGGCGAAATGTTGTAAAATGGCTAGGGATACAATGGGATACAACACAGAATGAGAGAAAAACACATGAAGACTGGCAGACAGCAAAAAGTATACCGATATGGAAGAATAAGGGTTTAAAGAGATACTGCAACAATTACAGAGGGATATCGCTACTGAGTCAAGTTGGGAAGTCATACGCAAAGGTAAGAGAACAAAGACTAAGACCATGCACAAACCCACAAATAAGTAGAAGCAAGGGCATTCTTAAACCCTACGTCATCAATGAGCGTCTATCTCATGGATGATTCTAGATGTTCCTAATTTCTCTGTTTGTTTCGCGTCACATGTATGTAGTCATTTTTGTATATTCCTTGTCAGGTGCCGTTTCACCACTTCCGGTCAATCTACAGTGTTCATGATCACGTGAACGTCTATAAATCTTACTGTCCGTTTTCTGCTGTATGTTTAAATTTTGTTATAATTTTTGACTTGATATTTCTTGACGGTCTGGATGCACACTTGCCTGTGGCCAGGATCGAACTCGATACCTTGACTGTCACAGACGGGCTTGTACCACTCTGCCACAGAGCCGGACACCTTACTATAAGGTTTACAGTTCACTGGCTTTTTGATCGAAACGTCCAGTTGTGTGTGTTATGATGTGTGTCTTGAATGATTAGCAAAACTTCGTTACCCTGTTCCTGGATTTACCTGGTGGATTTCAGTTTTGCGCAGCAAGTACATATTATAGTAGAAACAATGTTGGTTATGGGAGGTGAATGGACTGCACGGACACCCTTTTCACACTTAGGCAACTGAGCGAACAGACAATAGAATACAACAATCAATTGAACATCATATTTATCGACCAAGAAAAGACTTTCGACAGGGTTAACAAAGATAAAACATGAACCTTTTTAAAAGAGTACGGAATCCACGGCCAACTTCTAGGAAACACCAGAGCACTATAGCTTACCAAAGCTGTAAAGCAAGAGTAAGAACGCCAAAAGGATTGAGACATATTCATAATAACATCTGGAGTCAGACCCAGGGATGCGTATTATACCCGCTCATATTCAACATCTATATAGGTAAAATAAACGGGGAAAAACCTTAACAGCAATAGAAAATCAATCAGAACAAGGAAACGAAGAAAAAGAAGATAATAACAACATAAAGAATTTTTCTTCGCAGACGAACTGGCGTTGATATACAATGATGCATTTGAACAGCAAAAATGCCTAAAAACATTAAATACCCATTACTAAATTAACAATATAAGAATCTCTGTACCGTGTGGCCCTTATTTGCCTTGTGACGTCTGGGGTAGAATAGTTCTCTGGAGATGGCCTTCTTGTGTACTGTTTGTAAGCTTGTTGCTGTGGCTTCTTTGATTTCTGTGGTGCATCTTTTACATTGTCTGCCTCTGGCTTTATAGCCGTGATGTCTGTGTGTCATTGCCATCTATGGTAATCTGGTAGCGTGTTAAAACTACTTGATCTGTTGTATTTTGATGTCTTCCAATACTGGTAGTGTTTTGGTTCTCTGTCTATGTTATCGTTTCTAATTCTATCTCTTAATTACACTCCTATTACTTTTCGTAGACATGTAATTTCTGCTAGGTATATTTTTCTTTTGTCTTATGCTGTCATTGTCTAGGTTAATATGAGAATCAACAAAACAAAATCAGAAACACTGAAGATATGCAGAAATCGCACCCCACTAGAAATAAACATAGACGATACAAAACTCAAAACTTAAGTACAGAAATTTAAGTACGAGTATCTAGGCGGCGTGTTCAGTGAATACTGTAGACCAGATAGAAAAATAGAGACAATATGCCAGAAGGAAAACGCAGTTTTATATCAATTGTCACCACTGAAACACCTGCATGTCGACATGATCTTCAAAAGAACGTTAACAAACATTGTGTTCATGCCGAATCTGTGCTATTAATGTCAGAACTGAACTCTACAGAGAAACTAGAACAAAAACTCGCCGTATGCTAAATTAAATGCATGAGAACAGTCCTGGGAATGACAAAAGAGATCGAAATAACAATAACACCATAAGAAATGTGATGAAAACAACATCATGCGAAGAATACACAGGCCCTCAAAAAATCAAATGGTTTAGCGACCTAATCAGAATGTAACCAGATCGCATCCCTCATCACTTTAGGATATGAAATGATATTCTGTAAATCAGGAGTTTTTCAGGAGGGTAGAACCGCCACATGTAATCGTTTGTGTTCCCTGGCACATTTTAATTCGCATAATGGCGCGAAAGCATGTGCTTACGAGAGCAACAATGTGCTCGTGAACACCCTGCTGTAAATAATCTCCGTAGAATATGAAGTAAACGGTAAAACTAAACCCATATCATCAGCTTATCATAACGTCGGAGTTCGTCATCTCTTCTACAGAACTAAGCACGAGCTTTCTTTGTGGGCAAGTGCTTTGTCGTAATTAATTTGCCTTTTTAAATTATGTGAACACAATCGGATGTTGTGGTGGCTGGAGTATGCCTACAAGAATTACGACCACCATTATTTTTTTACGGATAAAATCTCTGATGTGAACAAATTAGACTGACGTATGCTTTTGAAAGAAGAGTACCTTACTATGAAAATTGGTAGCATATCCTATTCAGGACTTGGCTATCAACCCAGCATTTTTTGGCTGTAGTGATTTTCTAGGAAATATAAATACGTTCAGTAGTTTGCCAGTGCTTTCTGTACGGTCTGGATGCACACTTGCCTGTGGCGGGGATCGAACTCGGTACCTTGACTGTCACAGACGGGCTTGTACCACTCTGCCACAGAGCCGGACACCTTACTATAAGGTTTACAGTTTACTTAACTGGGAAGTACAAGAGCTAAGATTCACATTACTTTGATACTTGGATACTATTTGTATAGCTAGGTAGGCTGTATATTGCCGTCTCGATACATCAACTGAGAACCTTTGAAGGGTGAGTCATGTACTATAAAGGTTTTGGGCATTTCCAAAAATATTAGTCTGCAAAATAATATTTGTTGACTTCTGCTGTGTTTGAGGAGTTAAAGAGCGTTTGACAATTCAAATTTTCGTAAAATAGTTTGATATTCGTTGCGCTACAAGATATGCCATTATGATTATGCTGCACTGTCAATAATAGTGAACATGTCAAATGGAACTAGAAATTCAACAGCAGTTTTTAAAATTGTATATGCTCAAATTTTTCATTATTTAAACTCTTTACAATATTCCTTTAAAAATGAGTGATTATGAGACTGCAGTAAAACTAGGCACCGCACGACAAATAAATATTGAAGGAAATTTTATTCTTCTTGAGCGTCCATTCTCAAACTCTCGCTGGATCTCTCTTGTAGCAGAATAATGGTACCACTAAATTTCCAGCAGGATATAATCCAGAGAAGTGCTTTGTGTCGCCGTTTTATGGTCCAACACATCCGTCTTTAGCGGTATTGATGAAAATTATGTGGAAAATGAAGCAATAGCAGTTTTATGTTGAAAAATACACAATTAGTTTCTCGTGATGTAAATACACTACCGTGGTCTCGCGTCTCCTCGTCTCTATTTGTTGTTTTCCAGACTTGTATACTGTATCCCATTTCCGTTGCAAGTATCCTCCATTTGAGTGTGTGGTTCCATCTGAGTTTGTTCTTCTCTTTCTTTATACAGACCTTTTGATCGAAACGCCGATCCTGTGTATTGTTCAATGTAATATTCCTTCTTAATTGAAATATTTTTGCAATATTCCTTTAGCAATTTGCTGGATAAATTTGTGTAAACAAAAATGTTACTTCTTTCGTTCTCTTAAAATATCTATATCTTTTATTGTGTCTCTTCAGGACTTCAATACTTTTACGGGATGTTCCTTGTTGTTATAATAGCCATTATCTCAATGGTCCGTTTTCAGACAGTACACAGGTTGAAAGTCTTCACAAGATCACATATTTTTTTGCATGAAGTTGATCAAGTACGGAAAATAAGTTTACTTCAATTGCAAGACGATTCGGTGCTGCTAGAACGGACCTGGTTCAATTCCCGTCGGTCTTAAGAATTTTGTTATTACAGTCAGCACGACATCCGAATGTACATTTGGTAATGTTTACTTTCTGATCAAATGTCCTATAGTTATATCGACAATCACGGTTCAGCCATATTGCTTAAAAACGAAGAATGGATGGGCTCTCCTATAGTCGGATAAGACCACATTCTGCAATAGTAATTAAGATGAGTCAAGACGAGCACCACAACAATCATAATACAACTCATACACGCAAAGAAAAAAATGCATCCGAATCGTTCCCCATACCTTGCATAACTACCTTCTGACAGTGGCGCAATGACAATAGCGTCAGCTTACCTGATGGCTAAAGTGTCACTGTGACTCCTGATTAAGGTTTCCGAATCGTTCCTCATACCTTGCATAACTACCTTCTGACAGTGGCTCAATGACAATAGCGTCAGCTTACCTGATGGCTAAAGTGTCACTGTGACTCCTGATTAAGGTGGGTCCTCGTGTGTGCCAATGCATAGCAATTTAGTTCTGAGTAGTGTTATGACCATTGACCTGTTGATAAATATTCGGTGGTTCTCACATTTTACTTGGTTTACAGCGGAGCCTATACGAATCATTATTATGAGGAACACCTACTTCAAGAGAGATCCAACGGGAGATTAAGAATGAACGCTGAAGAAGAAGAAGTATTGATTCAAACATAAACGAATGCACCTCACAGATTAGGTGTTAAAATTGTTACAACCACTGGAACAAAACTAAATTCCTCCCAGACAATCCCGGCCAAACCGAGATGACTGGTAATAATAAATATGTCATCATCATGTGACATATTTTCCACAGAAAGTAATCTTTCTTATGAATTCTCTGAACACTACGCGATTCTGGGCGAGTTGACCAGCTACATTCAGTGACATGTTTAAACAATCTTATATACCACTGCACCATCGTCGTCTTGGGCCTCTTCCCCTGTTGCAGTTAATTTTCCCTTCAGTTGGTAATTTTTCCATGCTGCTGTGTCTCTTTATACAACCAAAATTCTACTTTGAATATCGTGGGCATATATGTATGTATGTATGTATGTATGTATGTATGTATGTATGTATGTATGTATGTATATGTGTATGTGTGTGTATATGTATGTATATATATATATATATATATATATATATGTGTGTGTGTGTGTGTGTGGTGTGATTGATGTGATGTATGTATGTGATGTGATGTATGTATGTGATGTGATGTAATGTATGTATGTGATGTGATGTGATGTATGTATGTATGTGATGTGATGTGATGTGATGTATGTATGTATGTGATGTGATGTATGTATGTGATGTCATGTGATGTATGTATGTATGTATGTGATGTGATGTATGTATGTGATGTATGTATGTATGTGATGTATGTATGTGATGTATGTATGTATGTATGTATGTGATGTGATGTGATGTGATGTGATGTGATGTATGTATGTGATGTATGTATGTATGTATGTATGTGATGTGATGTATGTATGTGATGTCATGTGATGTATGTATGTATGTATGTGATGTATGTATGTATGTGATGTGATGTGATGTATGTATGTGATGTATGTATGTATGTATGTATGTATGTGATGTGATGTATGTATGTGATGTCATGTGATGTATGTATGTATGTATGTGATGTATGTATGTGATGTATGTATGTGATGTGATGTATGTATGTGATGTATGTATGTGATGTGATGTATGTATGTGATGTATGTATGTATGTATGTATGTATGTATGTGATGTGATGTATGTATGTGATGTCATGTGATGTATGTATGTATGTATGTGATGTGATGTATGTATGTATGTATGTGATGTGATGTATGTATGTGATGTCATGTGATGTATGTATGTATGTATGTATGTGATGTGATGTATGTATGTGATGTATGTATGTGATGTGATGTATGTATGTGATGTATGTATGTATGTATGTGATGTATGTATGCCACATGGTGTAGTGTCACTTTCCCGTCCAACATACCGGGGTTTAGAGTTAACTCGTTACTCCTAGTTTGCAATAAAAAATTACTCCGTGGTTCACCCATCTTCAAGGAAGTTTGGTATCAGACATCAGGCTCTGAGAAGATCGAGGAATTGGCTCCATCGATACTGAACAAATTGTAGTTTCTGGTCAACTACTACCTAGGCAACTGAGCACTTATGGGACACCGTGTGCTAAGACGCTGGTTCATAACTCGGATTGCCATTACCTTACCTTTACTTATATAATATTATATATATATATATATATATATGAAAAGTCACATTATTTCATTATGTTTTTTATTGCATGAAATACATTCTACCTTTTATACTTATACATGTGACACTGTCGACCAGATGTTAATTTTTGCACTTTCTAAGTATAGAAACATTATTAACACTTTTAGATCTGGGACACATTTCGCAGATCGATTCGCTACAAGAAGCCACTGCACGTGCATTTTGTATCTATGATTGAATGAGTATCATAAACAGGAATGTGTTTTCGACACAGAAATATTTTGAAAGATAAAGTTATCTTCTTAGTCAGTGGTTTGTCCTAACCTTTTTGATATCTCGGCCCCTTATAAATATAATTTTTCTGCCGCGAACACATATAAATGTCGCTTTTATCTTCTTCCGCAAACCGATATAAATATCATATTTATTTTGCTGCAAGTCCTCTAAATATCGTTTTTCTGTCTGTGACCCCTATATGTATAGTTTGTCTTCTTTAAATCATTATATAGTTTTTCTCCCGCAGACCCCTATACATGTTTATTTTGTCGCGAAACGATTATACATGATCTTTAGTACCAGGAATGTAGCCAAAAGATAGATAACACCACCAACTACACTCCTTAAACAATTTACTGCAAAGATGTTATCATTTTTTTCATAAATTGGAGGGAATTACATTTGAACATAGACGACTGACATGATTTTTTTCATGAAATAGAGGGAATTACATTTGAACATAGACGACTGACATTATTTTTTCATAAAATAGAGGAAATTTCACGCGAAGATGGATGACTGACATTATTTTAAGGTAGCACCCCACCTCTACCTTTTTAAGTCAAGATGTTTTTACGGCCTGTATGTTTTTGTCATCCGCATACTAACATCAGCCCCTTTCAAGACTAAACACCTTTAGACAACATTACCATCCCCATACACATATCAGTATCGATTTGATCTGAAAACTATATCACAGAACTTCATAATGACATGTATGAACAGGCTACATACATAAAGACCTATAATCATCAGTTTCATACCACCACCTAAGAAACCCAGGGCTGTGGAATGTATAGAATACCAAACAATAAGTTTTATGAACTACATAACCAAATTACTGTTCTAGATGATACATGAAAGAATTTTTTTAAACCAGGATAGACACAGAAGTCGTGAATAACAATTTGGTTTTAGGAACGAGAAAAGCATTACTTTAGTATCCGACCATTGATAGATACATGTATAGAAGACCAAAACAGTATTTATATTTGCTTCATAGACTGCAGCAAGGAATTCCACAGTCCAACATTAAAAATTAATTGAATGTCTTCAAGAAATAGGCATAGCTGGAAAATACATGACTGATTAAAAATATATATTGGGAACAAACTGTGTCAATAAGGTGTGAAAATAACTTACCCACCATGCATAGAAATAAAAAGAGGGGTAAAATAAAGATGAATTGTATCACCTAGACTGTTTAATATCTACAAAAAAAATATTTGTAAACACATAAAAGAAATGTCAGGACTCAAGATCAGTGGGAAAATAATAAACTATCTTTTATACGGAGATGGCACTGTTCTTCTAGCAGAAAATGAACATGGACTACACAGCCTAATAGACAAGTCAATAAATCAAGTAAAAGATATGGACTAGATATAAACATTCCCCCCCCCCCCCCAAGAAAAAAAACGCATGATTAATTAGCAAAATTGCAGAAGAGCAGGTGCTAAACATTAAAATACACGGACAGATATAACAAGGAGAACGTTACTAATATCTCGGA